>JARHVA010003716.1:1337500-1417500 GCA_037957365.1 Torreya grandis
ACTTCAATAGTGTATCATATATATGTGTGTGTATATATATATATGTATATATATATATAGATATGTATATATCTGTGTGTGTGTGTGTGTATATATATATATATGTATGTATATATATATATATGTATGTATATATATATATATATATATATATATATATATATGTATGTATGTATATATATGTATATATATATATGTATGTATGTGTATATATATATATATGTATATATGTGTGTATATATATGTATATATGTGTGTGTATATATATATATGTATATATATATACATATATATATACACACATATATACATATATACATATATATGTGTGTGTGTATATATGCTTTGCTTATTTAGGGATGGCTTAGGCATTGCTTTGATTCCAACTAGACATCCATATATATATGTATATATGTATATATGTATATATATGTGTATATATTTATGTATATATATATGTATATATATATATATGTATATATATATGTATATGTATATATATACATATATAAATGTATATGAATATGTATATGTATATGTATATGTAAATGTATATATACATACACACACACACAGATATATACATACATATATATATATACACACACACATATATACATATATATATATATACATACATATATATATGTATGTATATATATGTATATATATATATATATATATATGTATATATGTAGATATATCTTTATATATATATGTATATATATATATGTATATATATGTATATATATCTATATATATATATACATATATATATATATGTTTGTGTGTATACATATATATATATACATATATATATATATATACATATGTGTGTGTGTGTGTACGGTTTGCTTATTTAGGGATGGCTTAGGCATTGCTTTGCTTCCAACTAGACATCCATATCCCTAATAGAGATAACTTTTCCTCCACTCTAAGCCTTGCTCTACTACCATCTAAGGATCCATATAATTGGTAGAGATTGCCTAAATCACCCTTCATAGAATGCAAAATCAGTTTATGATTTCACTTCAATAGTGTATCATTCATACACACACACACACAGACACACACACACACACACGTGTGTGTGTGTGTGTGTGTGTGTGTATATATACATATACATACACATACACATACACATATATATAGATATACACACACACACACACATATATGTCTCTGTGTGTGTGTGTGTCTATATATATATATATATATTTATATTTATATATATATATATATATATGTATATATATATATAGACACACACACACACAGAGACATATATGTGTGTGTGTGTGTGTATATCTATATATATGTGTATGTGTATGTGTATGTGTATGTATATGTATATACACACACACACACACACATGTGTGTGTGTGTGTGTCTGTGTGTGTGTGTGTATGAATGATACACTATTGAAGTGAAATCATAAACTGATTTTGCATTCTATGAAGGGTGATTTAGGCAATCTCTACCAATTATATGGATCCTTAGATGGTAGTATAGCAAGGCTTAGAGTGGAGGAAAAGTTATCTCTATTAGGGATATGGATGTCTAGTTGGAAGCAAAGCAATGCCTAATATATGTCTCTGTGTGTGTGTGTGTCTATATATATATATATTTATATTTTTATATATATATATATATATGTATATATATATATGTATATATATATATGTATGTATATATATATATATATGTATGTATATATATATGTATGTATGTATGTATATGTATATATATACACATGCAGTCATAAACTAGAATGGCTGGGAACCATAATTATCCATGTGTAACATTTTTTCAAGGCATAGTCTAGATGTAATTCACTTTTAGATATCAAGTCTTGCCTTAGAAATTTATTTGTTGAATGTAAATCAAAATATGATGGTCCACATAGATTCAAACTCTAGTTTAAGAAAATGTTTATTCATTTGAGCTATATTACCATCTTAAAATTATTTAGTATTTTCATGAAAAAAGCAAATTGTAATTAACCCCATCCAACTTTTCTAAATTAAAATAGTGAATAGGTTAACATAACCTAAGCCAATTAATTATTGTCTAGAGGATTTATTACTAAGCTACAATACATGATAGAAAACAAACAAGAAATAGAAAGTGAAAAAACAAACAATAAGAAAGCAAAGAAGGAAAGTGTGAGAACACAACAAGAAAGCAAAGTAGGAAAGCAAGAAAGAACAAAACAAGAAATCAAATCAAGAAAGGAAACTACTATACTCCTACCTACTCTAACTCTAAATAATCTTACTTTCCTTTAAGAGTTTGTGATAGAATAATAGAGAAATAATGTTTCATGTATTGCCCATTGACTGACAAGGTTAAGATCTTTGAGCTTGAATACATTATCAGCAAGTATTTCTACCACTTGATATGGTCCAATATAGAGAGGAGTTAACTTATCATGTTTTCCTTTCTTCTCATGGGCCTTGTCCAATAGTAAGATCAAGTTTGATATGCAAAATGCTTTAATTTTGGATCATTTATCAAATGATCTATTCAAAAGATCCTAATGCTTGATAAAAATCTTCAATAATTCACCTATGGTATCTTCCATTTGGATGATGTTCAATATTCAATATTGTACTCTTTTGTCATTCAGTTATAAACTCATAGGTGGGAAAATTTAGCATGATGGAAAAAATAGATTGTTGTCCATAGACTACAAGGAATGGGGATGCCTTGAGAACCTATTTGTATCTCATTTTGTCTTACCATAAATAAAACTTTAGTAGGGACTACCATTCTCATGGTTTCTTTTATTTAGACTTCTTAATGTTGTTTATCAAGTTTTTATTGGTGGACTCTATAACTCAATTACCTTGGGGGTAGTATTTTGGAGTAGACTTGATGACCATTTTATTGTCATAGGCCCACTTAGTGAATTTGGTTGATGCAAAGGCTGGGCCATTGTTGCATAATAAAGATAAAGGTATTACAAATCAAGTAATGATATTTATTCTAGGAATCTGATGACATCAATTGATCTACTATTATTAGTGGTCACTACTTTAGTCTACCTAGTGCAATAATACATGGTAGTGAGTAAATATTTATGTCCCATTGAGGAGTTAAGATTGATCACTCTTATGAATTTAAGGCCCCATTGTGAAAATGGATTTACTTCAATCACTGGTTGCAATGACATGGCTACTTTTATTTCTCACCAATCAAACACTTGACATTGATGGCATGTTCATACATGAGCATGGGCATCTTTGAATATAGTTGTCCAATAGTAGCCTGATCTCAATATCTTATGTGTTGTGGTATGCCTAAAGGGTGGAAACTTCCCATTTTGTCCTGGAAATTATTCATTATTTCCATGGATTCAACTCTAGAAATACATCATATATAGATCCCCTTATAATTATTTCTATAGAGGACCCCTCTTTTTATCATAAAATGAAATTATCTTAGCCTAAGGGCCCTTTTTAACTCTTTTTTAAGGTGTGGGGAGAACACTCCATGCAACAAATAATGAACAATATCCTTGTACCAATCACCACCAGCTACTTGACTTGCTTCAACCTGCAAAATGTCAATGTGTGGAACAATATTTACAATAATCTAAATTACACCCTAACCTTTAACTAATTTAGCATATTTTATTTATATATCATATTCTTAGAGTTTGGTCATCCACTTCCCTCTTAATTTTCCAAGTTAATTTTATCCCATCATCAACTTGATAGTTAGATCAGACACAATGACATACATCTTGTTCCTCAAGATGTAGTGCCTAAACTTCTTGACAAACTTTACTATAGCATAAGATTGTTTATCCAGTATAGGATAGTTGATCTCAGCATTCTTCAAATTCTAGCTCATGAATTCTATAGGGTGGTTTTTATAATTCTCTTTCTATGTTAAGATAATGGAAATAGTATGATCAAAATCAAAAGAGTATAGATATAAGTCCTTACTAGAATAATGGCTTATGAGAATATGAGCTTGAATAATAGAATCCTTAATGTCTTGAAATTCCTTCTTTCACTTTATCAGTCCATTCTATATTCACATCTTTCTTCAACATCATGTTGAGTGGTCTTACAATCCCTACAAGACTAGAAATAAATTCTCTTACAAAATTGATCTTTCCAAAGGAATATTTCAACTCTTTTCTATTTTTAGGGACTTCTACATTTGAAATTGCATTTATCATATCAAGGTCAATAGTTATAGCTTGTTGGGTGATTACATGCCCTAGAATTTTGCCTTCAACTACATAGAATATACTTTTCTTATGGTTTAAATAAATGCCATACATCCTACACTTCTCTAGAACTTGTTCCAAATGCATCATGTGATCACCTCTATTTTTAGAAAAGAATGTTAGGTCATCCATTTAAATAATGATGCACTTACCAATTAATCCATGGAATGCATGGTCCATCACTTGCTATAAATTTGTTCCTACATTGATCAATATAAATGGCATTCATTTTTATGCAAACATTCCTCACTTGGTGGTGAAGTTAGTTTTAATTATATCTTTCTTATTCACTAGGACTTAGTTGTAACATAAACAAGAATCAAGAAATGACATCATTCCAAACCCACTCACCAACTACATGACCTTGTCCAAAGATGGCAAGGCATAATTGTCCTTATTTGAGGATCTATTTAAGTTTTCAAAATTGACATGGAGTTTGATTTATCCATTCTTATTTTGGACTAGCACAAGATTAACAACCCATGTTTAGTGTCATATGTGGAAGATTATCCTTGCATCTATCAACTTCTTTACTTCCTTATAAATCATTAGTTCTAGAACTAGATTCATTAACCTCTATCTTTGCTTGAAGGGTTTGTAGGCCTCTTTTAAGGGGATAGTGTGAGTAATCACACTAGTGTCAAATGTCTTAAGATCATCATATAAATAGGTAATGAGTTATTTAAACTTGGTTAAAAGGTTAGTGACTTATTTCAGCTCTTCATCAGTGCAAACTAAACCAATGTTGACTTTTTGCTCATTTTCATTGTTTCCCAATTTAACTTATAATTTTTTTCTCACTTTAGGTTGTTTATCTTTAGTTATTTTCTTATGTAGGTCAAACATCCTTTCCAAGGAGATCAAGTCTTTGGGTATCTAGTTCTCCTTAAGTTGGATTACTCCATCTTCACTATCCTTTGAATTTTGAATAGAACTTTCATCCTATTGATTAATAATGTGGGATTTGAATACACCAGAACTACACATGAAGTTAATTATCTACTTATCCTCATAAAATTCTTTGAAATGATTAATAGTGTCTATCATGGAAGGGCATTAAATTATTTCCATAATAAAATGTTACAAGTTTAAAGGTTGTAGAGGAACCAAGTTTACTACCGATAAAGCTAGAGCATCCACCAATTGGTTCTTACTCTGTGGGCAAGGAAATAATATTAAATGAGTCAAAAAACTTAATTAAATCCCAATCTCTAAATTTATACTTTCTTAGATAAGAAATCTTACACTGATAATTAATTCTAACTTGGTTAACAACTAAATCTGAATCACCATAGACTAATAGTTCTTTTACCTTATGTTTGATTACAAAGTAAAGTCCTAAAATAAGAGCTTAATATTTTTCTAAATTATTAGTAAAAGAGAACTATAATATATAAGAGGATAAATATTGTTTTCCTTTGAGATTTTTTAAAACAATCCAATGCTAGAACCTTGCTTATCTTGTGAACCATCAAAGTGCAATATTAGGGACGTTTGATTTCTTATTTCACCTTGTCATATGCAACAAAATTAGTGGTTTCAAAATTGTAAACACCTAAGTTAGAGGATTCATAATTTACCTTTTCATTCTTGGCATTATATTTGATGATTGTGTATTTCATTTTGGGTTCTTAGTAAATCCTAATCTAATCAAGAATCCTATGCCAATGTAGTCACATGAGGGGGAAATCAATGGACATATATCCATTCAAGGATTTAGTCCAATCTTGACTTAATAATAATACATAAGACTCAAGTATGTCAATAATTTGAATGTTGATGAGATCCTAGATTTACGGTTCATGGGTGAGCTACAAATGACTATTCAAAAATTCTCCCACCACTTTCAATCTTGAATTGTCCAATTGCACCACTACCTTATCTGATTTGATTGGGTTTAGTCCCAATTTTTCATAGATTCCTAAAGGCATAATGATATATGAAGCACTGGAATCAATCAAGTAATTATGAATATTCTTACCAAAAATTCTTATAGTTAATAGAAATAGTGGAACTTCATGCGTACTCATATACATTATCACATTTTCATGAGTTATTGAAATATTTCAATTACAAATACAATTATTTAGTGATTTAGGTGAGTTAATTAAATGTTATGATTGCTTTGATCTTATTCATATCTTTCACTATGTTGTATCCACCCTTTGATGTTGTGGAGGGAGCTTCTATTATTTGATGAATTTCCTTACCTGTAGGGGGTGGAGGATTATTGTTTATCCTATCATCAGGAACTGTATCTATTTTATTAGGTGGGGTGGAAGGTGTCATAGGTGGGTTTTAATTTTTTCTTCTCAAAGCATAGTTTCTCCTCTGGTATTATTAGAAAGTATGTATTTCTTCAACATTATATTCAGGCTCATTTACATCTTTACTAGTAAAATCATAAGTCTTAACCATGAGGACTATTTTTGGGGCTCTAAAATCATCATTGGTATTGTCATAGATTTTAACATTACTTTGATCAATGGGGTTCATCTTGAACCCCTCTATTTGGCTCTGAATGGATTAGAATGCATGACAAAATTTAACATAGTGTAGTTCTCCATGTCTGATAGTATTATGCACTCGACACTAGTTGAGCAAGACTAACTCACTAATGTTGATCTCAAGAAAATTGCTCAAAGGGGGATCACTGTTATTATTAGGCCTATTAAATGGTATGTTATATCTCTAGAAGTTATAATTTATATTGGAACTCTCACTAATATTTCCCATTTATTTCTTGGGATCCATGAAATCATTAGTGAGTTTTTGAATGGTCCTTTATATTGAATCTAATTCTCCCTTAGGAGGTTAATGGTTATTATTATTGGTCACCATTTGAACATTGGTGTTATTAATGGGCACTAGTGTTTGATTCATATTGTTCTGGGGATGTGCTCTAAAAATTTTGGTTAAAATATCATAAATGGTGGCTGGGTGTAGTATGGCTCAAAAGTAACTATTAATCATTGACAATTGGTTTAATGTAGGCATGTTATAGTTCATGTTGGGTATGATATTTAGAGCATGCATCATTGGGTCATTATTAGGTATAACAAAGGTAGGATACCCCTATAGGTGCATTTTCTCATCAATGTGAATGGTGCTAAATGCAATGTATCAATATTCAAGGCTGTTCTCAAGAAGATATCTATCATTAGGTCTAAGGAATTCTTGTATATTTCCAAGGATAAATCATCTATCATCTTTTAAGGTGGGGATGTCATGGTATACCTATTTTTTAACCTTGCATTGAATGTTCTAATTGGTTCTTTTATGTCCCTTTTAAGGGTGGTAAACTATTATTACATAATTCCCAAGCTTACTACCCTACCAAATTAGGAAATAAAGGTATCATTTCATTGACCCCATCCCATGATGGAATCTTTCAAAAATTTGAAGAACCAATCATAAGTCATATCTTGAAATGTGAAGGGGAAGAGATAGAAAGCCACATCCTCATGGATTACGTTAACCAAATTTGACCCTAAAGGTCAAATTAGGACCCCTATAGGTAAAAACATGGTCTTTAGAGTTTTATATTGGATTTAATATTATTTCATGTGGTTCATTATATGTTGTTTAATGTCATTTTATGTTATTTTAGCCTTGATCATGGTCTAATTAATCTATATGTCATTTTAAGTCATTTAATAGGCATATAGGGATCATAAATGTAAGTGGCATGGTTTTCAAGGTTTCCAAGTGTATTTTTTTCATTCCAAACATCCAATAAGTCATATTACATATAAATAATGCTATTCCCATTTGAATATTGTAGGTTATCTAACTAAAGATCAAGTAATCAACTAGAAAAGGGAAGTTTGGCACTTGTATGACCCATGATGGAAGGTGACACATGGGAGAAGGAAATGGAACATATATTCATATTCCTAAAATTCATTTACATGCTTTACATGCTCTAGAAGTTCCATTTTTGAGCTAAAGTCATTATGCTCCTTCTTTACCTTTTTGACACAGAAAAGTGGTCAATAGGTTTATGCTTGGTACGGATAGTTAAAGAGGATTCAAGTCAAAAAAATTTGGTAGGTAATATTAAAATAATATATATAAATTTAAATAAAAATATTTATAGTATTGTTTAATAATTCCTTATGAACCATCCTTTATAAGTTGACTATGTTTTTTTACTCACTATTTCCTACACCCTATAGGTTTTACTCTTGTCTAGATGATTCCATACAATCCAAATATTTTAATGGACTCCATATGACATGGAAATATTAAAATCATGTTATCCATTTTTTTTTTCTATTACAAGGTGTTTTGATGATAAAATCATCTTAGGTTTGTAGATTGGTCTCTTTGAAGCTAACAACGAGTTTTTCACCATTGTTAGGATTTTAAAAATTTCATCATGGTTATACATGGTTGTGATATATTAATTTGAATTTTATGAATTCCATATTATTACTTTAATCTTTAAATATCCCTCCCCAAAATCAATTTCCATGAGGATGCAGTCAAAATAATCACCCACATAGTCATATAATAGAGAAAATACACCTACAGGTGCTCTCATAAAGGAAGTCACATTGAAAAGGAAGTGTAATAAGAGTATAAATATGTGTAACACACTCTCACAATAGGTAAATAAATTATATACCTTCACTTGTGAATAATAAGGGACTGTTGTAGTCATATACAACACCTTCATATAATTTAGCATTGGAATCTACACCTATAGGTGCTTGAAAGGTTTCAAACGTTTAACTAAAGTGTGTGATCATGTTTGGAGATATAAAAAATCATAATATTCCATTTATATATATTTATAAAGAGACAAAGTGATTATTAATGTAGTTTCTTTGGTATAGGGGTCATTTCATAATTACTACCTACATATATTTCAAGGTACACATAGGTATATAGTGATGATTCCATGCTAGGATGGAATATTTAGTGGTTGTTTTAAACCCTTTGAATAATAAAGAGGATAATTTAGATAGGTTTACAAATAATTATATTTTAAAAACATGCACATCATTCACACCCTCTTTCACTGCTTGTACACATCAAAATAACCACCTACATGTGGTACCATAAAGACCAGAGGAACCATTTTAAAGTGTTAAAATAGATGATTAAACTCTCCTTAAGGTATTAGTATGGATAAAATATAATGGTAAACTCATGTCGAATTATATGTTTGAAAATGGGAGTGAGAAGCTACTTTCAAAAGTTAATGACTATGTTCAAGGACCTTATCCCTAAACTGAGAAAATAGAGCACCTAGCTCTTTTGAATTGGTATTATAACAATGCTATTTTGAGTTTCAACCACTCATATTGAATTAAAATTGTTTCATATATATATGATATGGACTATAAAAATTTTATAAGGAAGATATTCTAAGGAGGATGGCTGTTGAGAGCCTCAAAAATACACTTTCATGCACTAGAATCAGGTAGTGAAATTTACAAGAAAGAGTTCTAACTAGACCCTTCAAATAAAGTTGCAAACATATACTATGACACCATTTTTGAGTGTTTATAAATGGTTGAAATAATATTTTATGACCTAAGTGATCATATAAATAGGTTATAACAATATTTTTAAAGTCTCATGTACACCTATAGGTGTACTTCACAATAAAGTGCCACCTACATCCAACCAAAGGTAAAATTTGAGAAGGTGTTTCTTTCTGGTGAGCTTAGAAGTTTAGTAATTATAGATAATTATGTGGAATTTTTTGGGCATAATTGTTGGATTTTTTTTTTAAATTTAAATTTATAGAGCCTATTTACACCTACAAGACCCTAAAGACTCTGACATAGTTAGTTGGAGGTGACTGTAGACATACAATGAAATGAAGTAGGGCATTAAGTGTTTATATTGAATGAAATCAAGGTTAAAAATGAATATATAAATTATAAATAAAAATATAGGATTAAATAAAGGATAAATACATTGCCTCAATCCTAAACTAATCAAACATCACCTACAGGTATGGTGCCAACAAGCAAAACATAGTTAGAGATGAATACTATCTGGATCAGTCAGGTATGGAAAGGGGTACATGAAGAGTTGAAATGATGAATTAGACATAGAAAAAATTAATATTTATAACTATGGTATCTATAAAATCTTGATATGGAATAAAAGTAGAGATAAGGGGCTAATTAGGCAACACATAATCTATACCAAGAAACATTATGCACATTCTGCCTACATACAGTTTGTCTTAGATTTTGAATGAATTGGAAGATATAATGACCTAATAAAGTGATATATTTTTGTGTGGCATGTACTAAAAAATTTAATAATAACCTATAATTTTAATTTTATTTGATATAATAAATTAATTACCCTCTATTTTATCTCAGTCAAAGGGCACTCCCCTTAAAAGCAAATTGGTAGTTTTGGAGAATGGAGGAAAAGAGATGAACAATAACATAATTATGCCTTTATATGAGGTTTTAGAGGTTATATGAAATGTTAAAAAATAATATTAACGATGATCAAAGGAAATAAACTCAAAAATGTACCTTAGGTTTTCAAACATGAAAGTAGACCTACTAGGCAAGGTTTAGGCCTGAAGCCAAATGGGGGTCCAACTTCACTTAAAGATATTGGTAACCATCCTAACCTATTATAACATGTTTATGGGGTCACTAATATGTATAAAGGTTATTTATATGTAGGGTAATCCATAAAAAAATTATTTTGAGATTTAAGACAACTCATGCCAACTAGGCATGGTTAGGCCTAGAGATCAAATGATAGGACACTTTCACTTCTATCTCTTAGTGAGCCTTATAACTGGTTGTAACATGTTTAAAGTATTAATTAATAGGTGTTAAATATTTTTGAGTGCATGGAAAACCATAAGAAAAGTCACTTTTGTCTTAGAGACAATTTAAGCATTGAGGAAATGAAAAAATAAGCTCGATAGGCCAAGTTGAAATGCTTACATCTCCTTGGATGATTTGAATGGAGAATTAAGGGGATAGGATTAGTTATATAACATCCTAAACAATAATTTTCTGGCATTAAGTTGAGAGTTTAATTTATAGTTTTTATGAACAAGTCTTAAGAGGTCAAAACTATTTAAAACCCTTGCAAACCCTTGGGAATAACCCGATGAAGGAAATGACTATGGTGAGATACCCCAATGGTATATTTTTCCAATAATGATTATTTGATATTTTAGAGGACTTAATAAATCTCCCTACCATCAAGATTAGTTATATGGAATTTGTACAAACAAGGTACAAAACTACTTCTTTTGACTATTTTATGCATTGTATAGGTTCTAGGAGGTCTCAAGAGATGAAATAAACTTTGAAAGAAATATTATGACTTAATATATCTAAAAATGTAAATTTAATTCTTTGGAAAAACTCTTAATTATTCAAACAAGAGCTCTCATCTAAGCCAATCAAAAATGGCATAGTGAACATGGTAGTGAGAAGGGTGAAAAGATTTAAGTGAACTAATTTTAAGGCATGTATGATGCCTATAAGTCCATGGAGGGTCTCTAAAAATATCATCCACTCCATTTCATGTATTTTAATGATACATTTAATCCAATTTTGAGGCCAAGTGTGAAGGGTGACTGAGAAATGAGTTTTTTAGAATACAGGTAGTGATGGTTCACTTATAGGAGATTCTATATGAGTAGAAATAAAACAATGCATGGAGAGGCATGTCTAAAAGTATTTTCTCTCCTTCCATAATCATACCTTTCCATAGTTATTTTTGGGATGATCAAATAGGGATAAATAATGAAGGTAGTTTTTTGAGCCAGTAAAGAGAATCCTATTCCACATTTCAAGAGTTTCATGGCTTGGGGTCACACTTGTGCATCCTAAATTTTCATGATAAATTTAAAACTACTTTATCATACATAATTAAAACATTATATTAGCTTCACAAGTGTCCTTATGACCTTTGAACTTCTCTCTCCTCCTCCTCCTCTCTCTCTCTCTCTCTTAATTTTTATAATAACTAGCCATGTTGGCCTTTGTAACTCATGTTCCACTTAAGTATGGTGAAGCCATGCTCATTTGAATACCTTTCGATCAATAATACTAAAATATTTTTACTTCTTTCATGACTATTCATAGTGTGTTTTACTTGGATTATTGATCTTTCTTAGTGATGACTTTTATTTCCTTAGCATGTTATCTCATTCTCTCACCTATTTACAATTAAAAAGCTTCTTCTTGTAGGTCATGTGAAGTGCTATAGGAAGTGTCAAGATTGAGTGAGTTAGCATATTCAATAGTGTCATTATATACCTCTTGTCTAATATTTCTAGATTAAACATTAATCCATAACTTCATAATGAAATATTGATGTGAGACGATGTAGATTGGAAAAGTGTATGTTTTGGTTAGTCCCTTATTCTTATGTATAACATGCAGTTGGTTGGTAGTCATCAACTAATTTGGTGTATTACCTCCCTTAGGATATTTTAATTTCATTTTTCTCTCCCTTTTCCCTCACAATTTTAGGTGTAGTAGTCATTTAAAAGTGGTACATCAAGGGAGCTATCCCTATCTAGAGATTCACCTAAATCTGAGGCTCACCCATAGCCTAGAGGTGTTTCAATTGTGTCACTTGGATGAGGAGAGATGAGACATCTCCTCAAAGGGTGAAAATACAAGTGATAACATATTAGATTAAACAACCTCAAATATTCCTTAAATGACTTTATATGCTCTTCAGTGGTTACTCTACTAGTGGGTGTAAAGAGAGGCAAATATTTTTATGGATTCCTTTCCAGATTGTGCACAACTTTGGGTACATTGATGGATGAGCTAGCTAACCATGACATGATTGGCAAGAGAAGATTCAAGTTTTTGATATAAGGTTAATTTGGTTGGGTCTTATATTTCATTTGCCCACATTTTTATTATCTAACTTATCCATGGTATTCTAGGGATGTTAAAGGGACACGAGTTTAGATCATGATCTGGTTCTAATCCTAGGCAACTCTAAGATGTACAATAGGTATTAAGAGTAAAGGAACTTCAAATATAGCCTTATAGGTGTTAAATATCACAAAGAGTAACCCAAATTTTGTATAAAATCCTTAGATAAAGTATCTTTAACTTGATCTTTGTGCATCCAAGCTTTGAAACCTTAGATTTCTCAATACCTACACAAATAGTATTAGCTTTTCATGTTAACCTACAAAGATCAGTGCTAGATCAGTATTTCAAATCATTTGTATGCCCAATTCAATAACCTCAGAGTAATTAAGAATTTTAAATCATCTTTCATCACAAATCTACACAAAAGTTTACTCAATTCCAAATGAATTAAGGAAATTATGATCTTAAATTCCTATATCCAATATAAATGAGGTCTGAGAGGTCAACCTTTGCACAAACATCTAGATTATTTACCAAGTTTCCATTAACCTTTGTAAATATGACCAAAATAACCTTCAACATGTGTAAAGAATGGGGTATTCCATATATCTTTGCATAAATTTAGACAAATATCTAGATTATCTACCAAATTTGCATGAATGAACACTGGCATTGATGAAATCCTTCAAAAAATGCAAAGATCCATATAAATAATTCAAATATTCCCATAAAGATTATAGATATATAGTGTTAATTATCAACATTTATGTACTTTGAAACAATTAACCATATATCTAATGAAGTACAATATAATTTCACTAAGATGCATGAAATTTGTTACATAGTGGCCCTCCTAATGCCAAAAAATTTCCCTTCTTGTTGATGCTCTTCATGTGCTCCCTATGTCACTAGGGAATGGGGGAAGCAATTAACTCAATTTTAAGTCATAAAAGACTCATGGCTTGAGTTTTTTACACAACTAATACTAGGAATAGAAAAATAGTACATATATAGACACAAATAGTAAGTCTGTATGTAGACCCTTTTGTAGGGACAATATATTTTACACAGTGACATCTTATTTCTTTCTGATTTTATGAAATTGTTCTAAAATTTTCCAATTATCACCTAAACATAGACAAACCATGAATTTTTTAAAAAATTAACTAAACTAAAGTGATCCATGGATATATCCAAAGGTAAGTAGGGTAAGAAAAAGAAAGGTTTGTTTCAAATGATCAAAGGTGCCAATTCTTCTAACTTTTAAGACAAAACACATAAAACTAGCATTCACCAACTCTAGTGTATTAATCAAAGTTAAATAAACCTAGTTAAATATTCAAAGTAAATGAAATGAATATATCCAAAAAGCATATGTTGCATAAAAATTAATCATTCATAGTAAATTGCATAAGCACATTCAGTTGTAAATAAGGTGAAAATAGAGGAAATATACTAGTAAATTTGTTAGCCTAATACCAAAATCAAACTAATAGATGCATGTATTAATATAATTTTAATATTAGTAATCAAAAATTAAATCATTAATTATATATAATCATGAGAATAAAAAATCATAGTATACACATAATAAATCACTTAGATAAACTCTTGGAATTCTTGGTTCTTTTATGATAATTCATATAATAATTATTCCTGATTCAAATGAGGGGGAATACCCCTATATATAGGCTTCAATAATACCTATACAAGTTCAAGTGGGCTCATTAAAGATGGACAAATACAACAAAGTGGATGAAATGACACATACTATAATATAATACTCTAAATTCAAATTTATAAAACAAATCAAAATATTCTCTAAGGTTTTGGAAGAGGCTGTTGGCTAGCTTGATGTTGTTGACTTTGTTTATTTTCTACCTCTTCCTTTTCCCAATATTATAAAAAAGATAGGTAATATTGGTCAATTTAGATGAAGTCTAGGATAATGGGATATAATATGTTAGGTGTTCCCTAAATGAGCCTTCTTTGCTCCATGAGTACTGGCCTCAGTGCTTATTTAATGGCTTATGCTCTCTCTAGCCTCTTATAGGAAAATGCCACAATATTCATCACCTTAGTAGCAGTCTTGGCATTGGAAATGCCCTACTAGAATTTGGAAATAAATATATTCATTTGAGCCCTAAATTATTGGTTATCCATGAAGGTGCCATCAAGTTTTACCATCCTAGTGACCATGGCATCCTTTAGTAAGATGACAATCTTAAACTTAATCTTTTCTAAAGATGTAGTTGTATCCTTGACCTGATCCAACCACCTCTCTAATATCATTATTATATTCATTAATATGGTTTGTGATGTTATGATATCCTTAGGTGGTAACACCTTGAAGTTCAGGAAATTGTTTCTTCTTGCAACTCTAGCCAAGTTTTCCAACTTGGCATCATAGAGTGCAAAATTATGGTCAAATTTTATGACCACATTGAATTGTAAGGTCATATATTCCTATCTTATCTTCAATACTTTATACAAATTGAAGACATTAATAACTACACTGATGACCTATATTGTATTAGTTTACAACACTATAAGTAGTGTAATTTTTTTAGCCTCTTCATCCTTATTTCATGCTTTTCATCAAGGCCACTATGGATTTTGCTTGGGCTTAGACTATAGACATAGGTTCCTATACATATTCCTCCACCTAATTGGTGATTTCCTTCATTTTAATTATCAAATTGAAGAGGGATTATTCACTTTCATGGGACATTACTGAATTATACTATGGTTGATCAAATTGCATTATCACCTCCCTCTTCTTTATGCTTGTGGTAGCATCAAATCTCATCCCAATTTGAGGTGAAAGGAGGAACACCTAAGGTTTATCTTGTCTTGATACTTGTATAATGTCTCTAACCTAATTTAGGGAAATAATATGTGGCTATAATGGAGGTGCTTGGGTAGTGTTAGAGGTAAGTGCTATAGCATGGATGTGAGGCAAGTTTTCTAGGTCAATTTTCCCAAGTGTGTTAAATAGAGATCTAGAAATGTCCATGTTAAGAACAAATGAAGGTAGTTTTTGAGGCATGCTCACATTTATAACTATAGTAATATTGAGTGATTTTTTAAAGGTGAATGAGTTTGAAATGGGCCTTAATTACCTTATATGTGTAGGTGAACCAATAACAAGTAAGGCACTTATTGTGGCTACTTAGGAAGAAGAAATGTTTCCAGTGGCATGAGTAATAAAATGGGGGAAGGTGAATATAAAGGATGTACTAGCTTATATCATGGTATTATCAACTAAGGATTGAATGGTGGTGGTTTTATTTATGCTTATTAAATGTAATGAGGAAGAAATAGTGGGAGGAGAAAATGTAGAAGCAAAAGTAGAAGTAGATGTACTATAAATTAGGAAAGAAGGTAGTGGGAGATTACTTACACTAAGAGCTTGAGTTGTGATTATAGAAATATAAGTCATTTGAGAAGCTAATGTATGAGTTATTTCCCATTTCAAATTAGTCTTGGGATCTTTTTTCCTATGGTATACCTTCTCAATATTGTTCCTAGCTAGTGCATGTAATTATTCCATAGATAATTCAATGCCTTATTTTAATTATCCAAGATCAGTGGTAGTAGGGTCTAGTTGATCCAAGATTTAGAGAAAAACTCCCATGGTAGCTGTAGGGATCAATGTCAGCCCTTGGGAGGGGTTAGATTTGTTGTTAGATCCTCCTTGATCAAAGTTTAGAGGCAGGCTCTATCTACTTGAAGTGACAAAAAGTGGAGGTCTGCATGGCCTATTCTTAATAAGAGGAACATTTTCTTCTTCCTCATCTTCTTTTACCTCCTCATAGTCAACATTGAACATGTTTCCATGAGTTTGTTATGGATGAGACCTGGTGATATCTTCCTTATTTTTCAATTTATCTAATCTCATTTATAGTTCTATGTTTTTTCCTCATTATATTCTTGAGAACCACCTCATCATTCATAACATCCCTGGATATCCTCTCATGGACTCTTATTGATGCTTATACTCCATTTTTATATCCTTATTGAAATTTAATATATTCTTTTTAATGACATTGTTATGGTACTAAGGTCTAAAGTCATCCTTAGGTAATAGGTAAGAATCCCTATGGCTAGCAGCCACAATGATATCTTACTACTTTGTGAATCTAGTCCCCCCATCTTGTAAGGAACCTTTTGGGGGACTATCTTCTTTTTTCTATTGAAGATGAATCAACTCCATATAATAGTTTATAGTCTATTTCTTCTTCTTCTAGATTCATTGGCACATACATAAAAAATATGAGAGGAGCCACCATTACTCCCTCTATCCCAATGATAGTGCAGTCAAGGTATATATAGTAGCTACCCATGTCTCTCAATGTCTACCTAACCTTTAGGAGAACCATTTACATATCACATTTTATTATTGAATTATATACCACTAGGTATAATTATTCTTCAATCACCTTTTTTTTCACCTAAAATGGTGAATGTGAATTATAAAGAAAATCTAGGGCATAATCTCTTATCACTCGAGAGACCATGAATTATGAATAAATTAAATTTTTACATAGAATTCATGCAATAGGTAACTCATCATGAATAATGGAGCACCATTATTTTCGGTGTTATTCATCACATATACCAAATTACTACTAATGATTTCCCCAAGTAGGGGAATATACCGATCCTTTAGGATCATATACAACAATATAGGAGTCCTTATGTCCACATATCCAATATGTGTATTACCAAATATTTTTTTGAGAAGAGTGAGGCCAGTCATAAATATTTTAATGAATTTATGGATGGGAAAGCTTATTTGATCATCCAAGAGAATAGTTCCAATTCGTTCAATCACCCATGATGCTAAGACCATCTCTAGGGAATGCACCTCATACCAGTTGTAAGTGATTCTCTCATTATATTCTATTTATGAAGAAGGTAGGTCATAGTATTTATCAAAGCTTAGTCCTGCTATGAAGGTGATAAGGAACCATTGAGATATTGAATTGAGCATCCTGTCTTAACACTTTAATCTCCCAAAGATGTTGTAAACTAGGTCAGTATTTGGCATGACCTTCAACTTAGTCATAGCCTTATGGAGACTGGTTACATTGATGATGAGGATGTAGAAATCCAAATGGATTATATGAGTCATGGTCATTAATTAACCTCTTTTTTTCTACATTGAATTATATGATACTGTAGTGTAGGTCACCAAATGCAATGGCCTTAGGGATGAAATTCATGTCATTGAAAATAATTTTAGTACCATACTAGAATAGGAAGTCATCATTCCTAAAGGAAATGCTCTTACCCAAAGTAGAGGGACCTACCTATGCCATCTCATATAATGTTCTAGTTATCAATAAACACCTTTTTATTGGCATCCTATAACTTTCAAGCTCCAATAATGGTGGTTGGGAGTGTAGATTGTAAATGTATTGAGATTTGTTGAATTGGGAAAGTGTAGAGACAATAGAGAGAGTAAATGTGTATAGATAAAAATTAAAATGGAAATAAATTTGATTGATTAGCCTTTTGAAAGATTGTTTTGATTAATGTAATGTTGATGGTGATCCTAGTTTGTTCTATATTAATGGTAAGTTTATCAACTTTTCATATGTTTGAAACAACTTCAAGCTATTGATTTTGGCAATAAATTACACCAAAATTCAAATTTAGATTTAATTTTCTTTTTATTTGACATCAATTTTAGCTTTAAATATAAAAATTTCCACCATTTGACATGTGGCTACCACCTTAGATCTAACTAGGTACTCATGGGCCTAAATATGATGAGGCTACCTAGTCAACAAGAAATTTGGACATGTGGTACTTCCTGATTTCCTTGCAAACTCTTAGGATGTAGCTTATATTGGTGACTCTTTACATCTAACCACATGGAATATTTAATTTTTAGTGACCTCTTAGGAAATTCCTTTTAGTTTTAATTGGTCATGGGAGTGCCACACATCACTCTCATGGTTTATGAGAGATTTTCTTTATTAGGTGGCTCTCTCATAAGGCATTCATAGCTTTTCTTTCTAAGTGTATTCCTTGAGAGGTATTTATACAACTATTAGTAATTTATCTCTAATTTCATGGCTTGGGTGGAGACACACATCCTTATTAAAGGTGATATAACAGATCTCAAATAGAAATAGTGATGGAATGACATGCAACATCACCATGTGGGTCCAAAGGGGACACATGTTTTTATAGGCTTTATTTGTTTTTATACCAAGTGTCATTCTTAAAAGGAGCCTCAAACATCCTTATGTGAACAATCCTTGATTATATGGCTTAGGATAACCTAGATGTCTTATATATAAGCTCTCATGATCTTTAGATGGATGTAGTGTAATGAGAACACATGATGACCTTAGATAAATCCAAAGGGGAATGCATCACATTAAAAGGTTGCTTGGGTTAGGTTAGTTATGTTCTAGATATGCGACAACACCTTGTATGCTTATGTATTATGGTAAGATGCATGGAAGATGTGTGGTAGCTTGGATTGAATGGGATTACTCACAAGGGTTAAGATTATGACATGTATCCCTATGATTTGAATTCCAATATCTAGATTCTTTATGAACTCTCCAAATGATGCCACATATTTTGTGGACTTGTAGATCTCATCCAAGTGTCTTGCATAGGATGCAATAACTCTCTAAGGCATTGTTAATTACAGTGAGGTTGATACTATCCTTTTCAGTCATAGTCCAAAATTTGACTTCCCATTAGGTGCCATAAATCATAACTTAAATTTGATGTCCTACAAGATTAAGTGAGAAACTAAGTAAGCTTTCCATCTTAAGCAAACTAAAATAAGTTTAAAGAAAAAATATAAAATTTAATGTTTTAAAAATAACATGATGTTAGTCCAATAAAAATTCAATGAATCTTGTTGTGTTTATGTCAATTAGAGAACCAGGTTGAACTTCCTTAGTGAAATATTATTTTTACATTATTGAAGTATTCATGGTTAATAATTCATTATTAAATGAAACTTGAAGAAGACTTACAATAATATAAATATTTCTAAGCTTTAATCATTATTGAAACATGAATGATTAAAAAAATTAGAGTCATAAATAATGGTAAATTAAATCAAATATATGTAATAAAATGATTTAGTAAGCTAGACATCTGGGACACTTTTCAAAACTGAAAAAAGGAGTGTCCCCATTTGGGAATATGGGAATGTTGATCATCAATAGGGTGATCATCTAATATGTTAGTTTTGATATGGGATCTGACCTAGGTACTAAATCAATGTGGAAATCAATCTCATGTGGAAGGAGCATACATGGAAATCCATATTGAAACAAATCAATTAATCCAAACAAAATAGGATGATCATCTATAGAAGCCTTATCTAACTTATCCAACCTATCAATTAACATGATAAAAAATAATTGACACCCTTCATTAAAGTCTTCTTTATATACATCATAATGATCATATGAAGGGATATGGTTCTCTTGACCCTTGATATTAAAATATTAATCCTTAGGTCATCTTCACATTTGATAACCTTGTCATGACAATCTAACATGGATTTATGGGATATTACCCAATCCATACCCAAGACAATGTCGTGAGTGTCTAAGGGAATAATGGTCAAGTCCATTATAGTGGAGAATACACCAATGTGTAATAAAAAAATATTCACTAGGGAGCTAACAGACATCTTGTCCCTAAAAATCCAACTCAACTACATACCTTTCTAATTTCCTAACTATCACCAACTCATAACGATTCAAGATGGAGGAAAAATAAAATATTTTGAATCTCTTGAATAAAAAAATGAAATTTAAATTTATTCAATCATACCTATGGTATCAATTACCATCACATGGTATTTGAATTGATGGTCATCCACCACTGCATAAATGTTATGTCATCAACCCATATTGTCTATTATCTACTTCAACACAAGGGCCTTATACCTATTGGTAGTTGATGGTCTAAGATGACAATATTTAATATAATGATACATATATACAAATTAAAAATAATCACCCTTCCATTTGTCTTTCCCTAGAGGGGGTATATTTATTCTAGGTCTAAAGGAATCAGACAATTGGGTTCATGTAGTCCTATATTATTGATGCTCCTAAGGTCTAGTATCACCTCACCTTCACCAGTCTTTATCCAACTAGTTCCTACTATGAATATGGACATGATTATTACCTTATATTTTTTTTCTAATGGGGACTAAAGTTGGATTGATTTTCTTTTCAACCTCCCCTAGCTGTAGGTTGTGTACCTTGTGACCTTGAGTCGCACTAAGATTAGAATTTTCCACCAAAATTCTCTCATGCATCTTGAGTATTTACACAATAATAATCATCCAAATAGAAATTTTAAAATATTAATTACAAGGTTACATGATTTAAAATGTTTATTGTGCTATCCATATCAAAATTTAAGCCTTGAAATAACCTATTCACTCGGTTTGATTCATCCATGTAACTTTTCACATATTTGATCAAATATAGAAAATAACACTTGTATTATGCCATAGTCCCACTTCCATACCTAAGGTAATTAAAATTAATACACCTTATTTTTTAAATATCTATTGGATAGGTATCATGATATGAATAATTCCTCAAATAATTCCCAAGTGAGGGAAACTAATGTTAACTGGAGCTTCTACTTCTCTCCTTCCCACTGTATCTTGACTGTATCTCTAAGGAGATGAGTGCCAAAAAGGGGAATCCTTTTAGATTCATAATAATTAAATTTGAAACATAATATTATGTTTTAAAACTATGATTATTTTATAAATAATTCTTTTTTCCCATCAAAAGTAGGATGATGCATCTTGATAAAATATTTCACAAAGTCATTAGGTACAGGTCTATGAGGGTGGTCTGAGTCTCATATCTATTATTTCCAACCATGGTGATTTAATTCACATATTATATCCTTAGAATGGTTATGGGGAGGAATCCTAGACCTTTCCATTTCCATTTCCATTGATTCTTCATAATTTTTGCAATGTTGTGGAGAGTGCCTTTCTGCTTCATACTAAACCACATGTAATCTTGCCCACAATATGTGATGTAGGAACATCACTCCAAGTTTTAAAATTTGGTTTGTTTTATTAATTTTGGATTGATTATTTTTTTTATTGGTATTATAGGTCCTATAATTAAATTTATAATAATTTCCAAGTGTTTAGAGTATATTAGGTTAGTTATAAAATGAATTTGGCACTTTCCTGCCAAAATTCAAATTCAAATTGTTGAAATGTCTTCTTTAGTTTTAGAGACTTTTACAATGAAAAAAGTTATTTTTAATGATGGTTTTAGTTTTTTATAAGTTTATAGATATTATTAATGTGTTTTATGATGTTTATACCATCTTTTATCTCATCATTTATTATGTTGGTCGATAGTCTAGTTTAACATATGCATTTTAATTATATTCAAGACCTACATGGGATTGATCTTAGACAATTAGAGATTTTATAAGAATAAATATTTAATTATGAAATATTGAATTAAATCATAATATATGTAATATACTTAATTTTTGAATCTCCAATAATGGATAGATAGGTGTCAGCTATAAGAAATATGACAGTCATAAGAATTCTATGCAATCACATAAGAATGATAACATTTGAATGCTAAAGATCAAGATTTTAAGGTTTTTATATTATAAATGGATTATTAATGAGTTTTATAATGTTATTTTTATTTATTATTTGAAATTATATATAAAAATTTGACCATACTTGATCTAAATAGAAAATAAAGATCTTTTTACATATATTATGTGTTAAAGTCTATGTTTCGCAGTAGGTTTGAGTTTAAAGAGGAAATTATTTCCTTCATTTGGATTGATTTTTCATTGGAAAAGGTAGTAAATAATGTAATAAAATATTATTAACTTTTTTAGATACATTAAAACTTTAATAAATACTCCATCTCATTCAAATCCTATAGTTGGTTCTCACAGTCTAGTACCTTGCCATTTAGAAACATTATTAGGTGAGTATTGATAGTTTTTGAATATTGTGTGAATTAAAGAGTGATTTATTCTACTCTCAAGTATTTATAAACATTTAAAAAACATTTTAAAGCTTAAATCCTATCTTAAAACTTATTTTTTCTTTTGAAAGCCAATATTTCCTCTCTCTCGACCTTTGTCAAAGACTTAGTGAAGAAGTTTGGCCATTTCATGGTTTTGATATGTAGAAATAGTTTTAGATAATTAAATTTTGAATGTATGATGATGGGTTTTTAATACTAAATTTTAATAAATTATTATTTTTCTATTTTGGATCATGTGGATATTTTTAGAGCAAAAACATAGTTTTAGGCCAAAGAGACTTAATTAGAGACCTAATTGATAGAGAAAGGTTGAGTTAGTGTACTTGATTTATGATTTAGATTATAAAAATTGGTATAGTGGTGTAAACCATTAATGGTTATCTAAAAAAATCCTTTTTTGGTTTTGAAACCTTGTATGTTGGATAACCCCTCAATAAAAGTGCTTTCAAAGGGTTATTAGGAAAAGGCCTAAAAGAGTGAAGACTAGTGAAAACAAAGAACTTCCATTTTGAGTTGGAATATAAAATATGGTGTTTTCTTAGGGGATGATACTAGGTAATTTAATATATATGTAATTATTTTAAAACCTTATAAAATTATCTAAACACCCAAAATAGTGTTTTGAGAGTGATAATAGAGATCATCATAAAAAGGAAAGCTTGTATAAAAGTTGTTTGTACCAACTTATCTACATATTTTTGGTATAAAATTAGGTTTTATGAATTAAGGAGACTTAAAAAAATGTGTGCACTCTTAGATAAAAAGAGTGAATTGATAAGTGTTTTAATCAGCTAGCTTGTAGAGTGATTTTTGGTCAGATAGCTTGAAAAGTGAGAAGATAAGATGCCACCTATAAGGGATAGAGAAAATATTCAAGATATATCAGATGAATTATTGAACATAATGATTATTTTTTATTCTAGTCTTATATAAATAGAATTTACTCGAAGAAGGGGAATCCTAGCAGAGGATGAAAGTGATAGAGAGGAAGAAATCCAATATCTAGAAGAGGAAGATTGAGAATTTAGAGACCATGATGAACAAGGTCTCGAAATAATACTAAAAATAGTAATTAGATAGGGGTCCAAACAAAATTTTTATATTCCAACATATTTAAGAAGCTTATATGAAGAAAAACTTATTGATTAGATTACATAACTAGATAAATACTTTTATTATGAAAGTGTTTAAGAGGATAACTAGTGAATTTTTCTCACACAAAGATAAAAGTGAAAGCATCCATTTGGTGGGATTCATCCAATAATACAAAATAAATAAGGGAAAGACAAAGATCAAGTCTTGGGATAGGATGGTCTCCAAGTTGAAGAGAAAATTCTTGTGAAGTGACTATGAAACAAACCTCTTCAAATGATTATAAAATTTAAAACAAAAATAAATAAATGTCAGGGAATATATAGAGGATTTTTATAAGCTAGTCATTAGATCAGGTCATATAGAGTAGGATAAATTAAATGGAGTTAGATATCTTACATTATTGAGGTATAATTCTCAAGATGAATTATGTCTAGTTAGCCCCAAGACTCTTGAGGAATGCTATCAACTTGCATTGAAATATAAGGCCAAGATTAATAAAATATAAACACAAGAGAATAAATGTAGAGGCATGATTTATAGACTAAGGGGTTAGAAAATAATTTGATATACCTCATAAATAAACCAAGGAGAGACTAGCATGTTGGTTCTTAGTTGTACACCTTATACACTCAGCCTTGCATACTTGAGAGAAAATGGTAAGTAATGATGGAAACCCCACTATTATATCATTGTAGCTAGGGAAGGGCTTATAATCAAGATTAGAATGAAAGCATAAAATGATTAAGAGGCACATATAAAGGTTATGGTTAGCTCCCTACTACTTCTAGATCTACCTGAACTAAGGTGAGATGACCTATGGGGTAGCTTATTCACATGGAGAGATTCTAAAACTCAACCTCCATGAGGATTTTTGGCATAAGGAACAAATATTATTAGGGCATAACCAAGTTTTCAAACCTCACCTATGAAATGTTGTCATATGAAATGCACAAATGCTCTAAGTCATATACAAGCTACTAAAGATAGATGGTAAAGAGACTACAATCTTAATTCTATATAATATTCAACAATAAAGGTAAAAAAACCAACGTAATGCTTGAATTTAAAATGCAAACTATAAACATATTTAAAATATGCAAGATCTTATGCATTTAAAAGGTAAATATCACTTATAATATGAAATAGGCTATATTATTTATTGAGTAGGATAGGGTAGAATAGTTAGATAATTAGAAAATGGAGGGTGGCATGCATGTGGCTTGGAAACAATACGGTGTCTTGTAGTATTTCATGATAATATTCATTAGAAAAGATGTATAAAAAAACTCAAATGCAAGCTAATGGGAAATACCGAATGATCCTTGAAAGACTAGAACATACACTAAAAATAATTTTTAAAATGCCTTTCCCTATTTGATACATAAACCTAGGGTGCCCTAACATGTTATTCAATAATAGATTCTAAAATAATGCAGAAAAGGTTTTATAACCTAGATCCATGCTCAAAATGATAACTAGTAGTGAACATAAAACTAGATATCTAGTCAACAATATTTGTAAAACATATTGATGTACTTCATCAACAAGAAATAACAAAGAACCATAAGCATTTTCATTGACTTGAAAATAAATATTACAAGTATCAATGTTTTCAAAATACTACCATGGGGACAAGCATGGTGAGATTTCTATTTTTACAAGGGAGACATAAACATGCTCTCAAACATTTTTAATGGTTATATAGATGCAACCACTTTAGCAAGGAAAACAAAATATATAGACAATAATTGATCCTAAATCTTTTTTACAGAACCTAGACTTAGAAAAATTGGATACCTAAAATAATGACTAACAACAACCAATACAATATCCAACCAACCCCTTGAATAGATGAGAAGACCTCTATTTATACATTTTGAAATCTAAAACTATGGGTCACAACTTCCAAAATTGTAAAGAAAAAAATCAAGTCTACCAAGATGCTTCTAGCTAAAAAATATTCCCTTGCCATTTTTGAAATCTTCATCCATCTACAAGAAATATCATAACTCTAACTACCTTTTCAATGAATGATGAAGATATCCAAAAAAATCTTTGATCTCTTAATTGTAAATTATTTCACATGAGTTAGAAGGATAATATTCATGGCAGAGGGACAAACTAACTTTTTCATTATGTGCAATCACTTGGGGATGCTCTCAACTACTTGCCTATACAACTAGAAATTTCTAGATAGATGCCCTCCCTCTCATGCATGCCATGGAACAACCTAATTTTACCATGATTCCTTGGGAATATGATAGATCCATGGCCCTCTAAATGATCTTCTCTATATTTCCCCACCTTGGATTTACAAGCCTATAATTTATCACTCATGGATGAACTTGAACAAGCACAACAAACAAAATAATGAAAAAGACTTATGTCACTTTTAACTTTTAACTTTTCGATCAAAATTATTATTCACATGTTGCATTTTTTATTTTACACATCTGGCCTTTTATGGATTCCTCCATATTTTTTAATGAAAAATGCATTAGTTTTAACTATTTATTTACTTGGGTTAATCCTAGTCCCTCTCATAAATTTACCATTTGCAAATTGTCAAAACTATTGTCACTGGTAGAAGCCTTCACTAACTATATTACATAGGGGTCCTTGAATGTGTCATAGATGCCTATGTGTCATTTCCATGTCACTCAATTTACTAATATATTTTATTTACATTGAATTCAACATCACTTTTCTCCATATACGGTTGAACTTTGTTAAAATGTCCATGATCATCCTACACCATTAGATCTAATCATCCAAGAAAACACAAACCATATATCTATGTCTAGATCATTGTAGTTATGACACATGTCACTATTAAATTCAACCTAAGCCCTTTTTAAAGTATATCTTGGTTTACACCATTGGATCTATGTGTACATATTGATGTGAACCATCAATATTGATCTAAAAGACCAAGTGCTATTGGCTTCTATCTATATTTGACTCCAAACTCATGCCACTTGTAATCCCCATAGGTTTTATACATCTTTCATAGTAAATCTCTGCTAATATATCACCCTTCTACCATGTGTTTATTCCTTATTTGGCCTAAGTCCCTTGACAAGTCAACTCTCACTCACATTGTTAATCTTGAAGCATGATCAAATGTAGATTTTTGATCCCTTTTTCCATAGATCAAACACCATTGGCTATCCATTATGGATTATATTTAGCATTTTCATACCCATCATTTGATGTCCACATGACCATCAATGATGTTTGTGTGATCATTAAATTTATGATTACCTTTTATGACTTAAATTTGACATCTATACACCCATCATTTGACATCTACATGAACATGTTTGATTTTTGTGCCACCATCAAATTTAAGCCATAAATGTCAAGTATCCATCGGATCTTAACTTTGGCATCCACATGACCATCAAAAGATGTTTGAGTGACCATCATAAACATTCATGTGACCATCACACTACTGGTTCCACTTGATAAGAGTTTGACACATGTCCTCTTCACATTCCTTTGGAGTTTCCTTTGAATTTTTTGACCCCTACCTACCATTGGACCATCTTATTTTACATCAATGTATACCATTCAATCATGATCCACCAACTTAGCTATGATTAGCTTAAAATAAACAAGGAAAATTACCAATTTTTGAGCTCAAGCCATTTATTCTTTCAGGAGATTTGTCTTTGGATTCTCTATCTTCATTCATCCCTTGGTCCTTGACATTTTTATCTCAGTGGTAAATTTTTCAAGCTTTTATTCTCGGCACTTCTATTCTTAGGCCCTTTACTTATCAAGACAATTGTTTTAGACATTTTATCTAGGACAATTTCTTGAAGAAATGAATTCTCTCAAACACTTTTCCCACAAAAATTTAGTCCTCAATAATTTTGTCTTCATTGGGATAATTGTTTCAAACATTTTATCCAAAATAATTTCCCTAAAGAAATTGAACTTTGCATTTTCTCCAAAGAAATTAAAATTACACTTTTTCCAAAACAATTGAGTTTTTGCCATTTTCATTTCATTGGGATAATTTTTTCATATATTTTTTCATCTATACACCAATAATTTGACATATGTACACTAATAATTTGACATCTACATGAACATATTTGATGTTTGTGCCATAATCAAATTTAATCTATAAATGGAAAGTATCCATTAGATATTAACTTTAGTATCCACATGACCATCAAAATATGTTTGAGTGACTATCATAAACATTCATGTGACCATCACACTACTAGTTCCACTTGCTAAGAGTTTGACACATGTCCTCTTCACATTCCTCTAGAGGTTTCTTTGATTTTTTTAACCCCTACCTACCATAAATCATCTACTTTTACATCAATTCACACCATTCAATCATGATCCAACAACTTGGCTATGATAAGCTAAAAATAAATAAGGAAAATTACCAAATTTTGAGCTCAAGGAATTTGTTCTTTTAGGAGATTTGTCTTCAACTTCTCTATCTTCATTCATCCCTTGGTCCTTGACATTTTTATCTCAGTGGAAACTATTGTAAGCTTTTATTCTCGACACATCTATTCTTAGGCCCTTTACTTATCAGGACAATTGCTTTAAAAATTTTATATGGGACAATTTTCCTAAAGAAATGAATTCTCTTAGACACTTTCCCCACAAAAATTCAGTCCTCAATAATTTTGTCTTCATCGAGATAATTGTTACAAACATTTTATCCAAAACAATTTCCCTAAAGAATTTGAACTTTACATTTTCTCCAAAGAAATTGAGTTTTTTCCATTTTCATTTCATCAAGATAAATTTTTCATATATGTTTTTTGAAACAATTTCCTCAAATAAATTGGACAACATTTTTGTCAAAATATTTGGACTCGACATTTTGTCAAAATAAATGGAATTCTTGCAATATTTTTGTGCAGGCAAAACCTTGAAGGAAAAGTACCCTTCATATTTTTTGATATAGATAAAAAAGATTGAAACAAATGGACCTATGGAATTTTTTCCATTGACAAAAAGTCCAAAACAAATAAGTCTTTACATTTTCCTTGGATCAATGCAATTTCTTTGAACTTTGTGTAAACACTTTTCTTGATAGAAATAAGTCTTCAGACTTTTGTCCAAGATAAAATAACTTGAAGACCCATTTTCATCGAGAAAATTATTAGTGAATTTTTTTATAAAAGGTCTATTATATTTTACACATATGCCACAAAAATATTAGTTTAAGACTTAGATAATTCAACATAAAACTTGACCTTTGACATGAATAAATGAAGATAAAAGTTAATTAAAGAACTTGGTCATCTACACTTGACTCAGGCTAAACTTTTGAATTTATACTTGACAAGGGCCCAATTACTTCAGTGTAATTTTGGTAACTAACACTAAATCTCACATAGGGATGCATACCCCCTATGGGTATGTAAATAACACCAAAACATAAGACCAAGTGCCAATCCATTGGGTCACAAAGTCAACACTTAACAATTTTTGGAAAACATTCATGAAAGCTCAAAAAAATAATGGAAGATTTAACAAAAATATATTAGGAGGATATGGAAATGAACACATGATAGAAAAATTAAATAAAAATTTACAAAAAAGGCCAAAATTAAATGGGAAACAAAGTGACAAAATAACAAAGGACAAAACACTATATAATTATGTAGAAAGTTGTAAACAAACTCAATATAGGAAGTGATTTATATGTCTTTTATTGATTGGAAACTCTAGTAGTTAACCATCTAGATCTATTAAAAAAATTATTTCCCCCTAATCTGTTAGTCAATGGAATAGGGACCCATCCACAAGGCATCAAATTTTCCATGATTTCTCTTTTCCTTATGCCTACTATCCCAAAGTATAACTAGATGACCTACTTGAAAATTCCTTGGAGTGACGTTCCTATCAAATATATTATTCAACTTTTATCTTAACTTGAGGTGTATTTCATGAGCTTGTCTTTGAATTTCATCAAGATCAATAATCTAGTTCATCGTAATTTAATAGTGGTTGATCTTCTCATCATCTTTTAGTTGTTGCAGGAGCTGATAAGTGGGTAACTTTAAATTTATAGTAAAAATTGATTGAACTCTATAAATAATCTCAAAATGACTTTTTCTTATATCTCTCTTAGACATGATTCTATTAACCCATACAAAAAACTTTGGCTATTCACCCCACTTATTCTTATTTCCTTCTAATGTTTCTCTAATGATTTTGAGCAAGTTCTTGTTACTAGATTATGCTTGCCCATTCCCCTGAGGGTTGTAATTATAAGCATGGGGTAATTTGATCCCATAATCTTTGCATAATACCACCAAAGGTTTGGCTTTAAAACTCATGGAATTATTTGTAACAATATTGACATGCACGCCAAATCTAAAAATAATATGATTCAATAAAAAAATCAATGGCTACCTAGTGTGTTGCTTTCTTTATTGGGACTACTTCAACCCATTTTGTGAAGTAATTAGTTGAAAATAGTATCCATTTATGTTTAGCACTTGATAAATCAATAATATTTCCAATTAAATCTATTCCCCATTATCTGAATGGGATTTCAATCATCATAGATTTTAAGGGAAGATAACTTGAAGCTTTCATCCTCCCAATAAAGTACTAACACTTCTCACACTTTATGATAGTCTAAGAAACATCCTTGAATAGTGATGGCCACTAATAACTAGATCTCAAAATTTTATGAGCTATAACCCTAGGCAAAAAATGGCCACCTCATACTCCACTATGGAAGTATTTAATTAGGCCATCAATTTATTCTTCTAGCACACATCTTAGAAGAACCCCATTTGGATTCTTCCATGCTAGTCTATTCTTAGTTAGGAGATATTTTTGGGAGACAAGTTTAAGAGTTCTTTGATTTTTGTCCAAGTTAAGGGGACAATTCTAATTTTATAAGTAGTAAAAAATATCTCTATACCATGAAGATATATTAAATTTACTCAAAGAATCATTAATATTAAAAATAATAATATTTACCTCAACAACATGCAAATTAGACTCAGCCATAATCTTGACTAGACCCATCCCTCTTACTAACTTGGTGGTATGAACATCCATACCATACTCTTATAACTTGTTGACCCACTTGCATCTCTTGCTAGACACTTCAATCTGAGTCAAGATTTCCTTCCTCATGTATACAAGACATAATCAATAATCTTTAAACTCAAAATATAAGGCTTGAATGTCTTGACAAATTTCAAGAGAGTGAAAGCTTATTTTTCCATAATAGTGTAATTCAGCTTAGGACCTTCTATATATTTGATCAAGAAAGCTATAGGATACTCATGCCCATCTTCATTATTTTACAATAAAATAATAGTAACAATATTTTATGATGTAAAAGAGAATATCTTGAATGACTTTGTACAATCAAGGTTGGCCAAAATAGGATAAGACTTTAAAGCTTCCTTGATGTCATTAAATTATTACATGACCTTCTCCTCCCATTTGATGGTTTGGTCCTTCTTCATCATGGAATTAATAGGCAATGTAATTTATGTAAAATTGGAAACAAACCTCCTTAAAAACTTAATTTATCTAAGTAATGACTAAATTCCTTTATTGGACTATGGGATAGGCACTTTATCAATGGCTTCAACCTTTTTAGGGTCAATCATGACACCATCCTTGGATAATATATGTCCCAATAATTTGGCCTTTTATAATCTAAAGTGTCACTTACTTAGATTAATAAAAATTCTAAACACCTTGCATATGATAAAACTTTTTCTAGATGCTCTAAATGTTCTTCTCTAGTCCTGGAGTACATAGTAATGTCTCTTGATACACAATAATGAACTAGTTAATTATCCCTAAAAAAGCAACATTTATGGCTCACTAGAATGTTACACTAGCATTCATCAAACTAAAAGGCATCCTCAAATATACATATGTGCCCCAAGGTGTAGTTAATGTAGTCTTGGATCCCTCAAATTCCTTCACCATAACTTGGTTGTACCCTAAGTAGTTGTCTAATGTGGACAACAAATCTGATCTAGTAACACTTTGTAGCAAGTTATCCATATTGGGAAAGGAATAATTATCTTTTAAAGAAGCCTTGTTTAAATTTCAAAAATCCACACACAAGTGGACGTCACCATTCTTCTTCTATATAGGGACTAGGTTCACCACCCCTGACGAATACCTCATGGGATAAACGATATCACTATCCCTTAGCTTATTTAAATCATCCCACATTTTAGTGGCTAAGATGGGGTTAATAGGTCTTTATTTTTACCTAAAAGGCTTGTTATCAAGATACAATGGGATGATGTGCTAAAAAAAATCTTCCTTATACACTTTTATCTTAGAATAAGACCATTTTAGACAATCCTAGTACTTTTTAAATAGCTACATGTAATCTTGCTTCTTAGTTGCACTCAAATTAGTACCCAAAAAAACCTTCCTTGGATTCTCATGAGAACCTAAACTGCACTCAATCACATCTTTTGAGATGAATGAGTCTCTTGTTTTGATTCTATTAGCTCCATCAAAATATGCTTCTATACTTACCAATCCCTTTGGGAGCATGTTTATATTTATCTGAATAATGTCTTTCTCAAACAAGGTTTCTTTTCTATCACAAACTTGAACCATAGATTCCAAGTTTATGATTTGATCATGGAACTTAGCTTCACAATTGAGAAACCTCTTAATCTACTGATCATCATCAAACACATACCAATGATGAACACTATCTAGGATTGAAGGAAAAATAAGCACCTCCACTTGATACTAATAATGAGGGCTTGTATTTGCAATATAAAACTGAGCACCTTACCTTGCAAATCTATTAGCCTCTTCATTAAAACTTTTATCATGATAAAAAAGATTGAATGAATCAAATAATTCAAGAAAATACCAAATATCATTTTGATATTATTTCAACTTCTTATTATTAGTGACATAAAAATTATGGATCTACTTAACCACTAACTCAAAATCACCCTTGGCAATCAAAAATTTAATTCTATATTCACTAGCAATCCTTAAACAATGTAAGAGTACCTCATACTCAGTAGTATTATTCATGCACACAAAGGACAAGAGAAAAGGAAACATAAAACATTTACCATTAGGGGCATATAGACAACCCTAACTCTATTTCAAAGATTAGAGAAAGCCCCATCAAAACACATTTTCTAAACTGCACCTTCTTTGTCAGGTTTAACATAAAGAATAGTAGGTTGTTCACTAGTATCAACATTTCTATCAAATTTACTCAATTCAATATCTATGTACAATAATTCATTCAGAGCACATTTCAGATCCTTAATTACATGTAGAATTTTTGTCTCTCTATAAACCTTGACCATCTTACCCTCCAATATAATGGTGGCATAAGATAAGTCCATTTGTATACTTCCACCCATGTTATCAGGCCATTTACATGACAACAACATCCTCCACTTAGGTAGGAAGTACATTACTACCACATCTATACTCAAATATTTCCTTGGATGCACTACCAACTATACCACCAACCCCTTGACTTGTCCCATGACTAGAACCTCTTGTGAGTCTATAACATAACACTTGTCAATGGATGATGTGATCTTCACCTCAAGCTTATTTAAGATACCCAAGGGCATCACATTGCAAGAAGCAGCAGAATCAAACATATAATTGTGAATAATGAGACCAGTGATCAACATGGTTATATAAAATGGATCTGCATTCAATTGACTCTCTATAAGTGCAATCCCAAAATCGACCTCTAGGTGGGGTTCAATAACCTCTTCTAATTCTTCCTCACTTTTTGAGGCTGTTTGGGGAAACTCAATTTCATTCATAGCTAATATTTCACCAGATTCCAAGTACTAGAATTCTCTCTTCCTGTGTCTAGGTATTCTTAGTAATTCAACAAGTGTCATATTAGTTTTTAGTTGGGTCAATACTTGGGCCATATCATATGTGTTATACTGAGGAAGAAGAGTATTGGGTGAAAGGGTGACAACACTTTCAGCTAGAATATAGTCACTCAAGGTCTAATTTGTAGTAGGTTGGGATGGATTTGAATCTTTAATAGCATCCCTTAAAGGTGTATTTTATTCAAACTCATTAGCACCCTTAGGGATACTAGATAATATGGGTACACTATTATTGGCTGGAGAACCTCTTGGCTTAGTAACATGGAAAATGGGCACTAGTTTAGAAACTTTATGGACCACTATAGTTTTCTTAACCTCCTCATTATCATCCACTACCTTTGGATTTTCAAGGGTAGTGTCTTGAGGAGCAACAACCTAATATTTACTTCTCAAGTGATACTCCTTGTCTTGGAAAATTGTTGCATTTATTAGTAGTTATATATCTTCAACTGATGGAATTCCTCCATCATATTTCTTAAACATCATAAAATGTAATAAATCCAAATCATGAATGATAAATTCATATTCTTATGCCATATTAACATCATAATCAAATTCAGGAGTTGAGATAATTATTCTTTTAATGGCACTCCAAAATTGATCAACAATAGTAGCACTCAACAATTCCATGGAGGAAATCATCTCATTTTATGGGCTTTGACAATTAAACATCAAGATCGTATCACTAGATGATGTAGACTCAAGTTTATTTATATTTTTATCAATTGTTTTATTTATATCACATGGGTAATGTGGAAGGAAGCACTTGTCACACCAATCAATGTTAATGTCACAATATACAACATTCACCTTGGCATTTAAAGGATCAGATGCTTCATTTCTAGCCCCTCTATTATAATTTCTTTTCATTCTTTCTTCAAGTGTAGTCCTCTTCCCTCTATCAATATCTTGATTATGAAAAGCAAGCCTTTCATGTGTTTTATTCATATTTGTATCCCTCTCTTGATTGGTAGCCACATGAGGGATCCAATTTTTGGATCTAGACAACTTGTATGACATTTATTTGACATTAGAGGCCAACATTTTAATAGTCTCCTCATGGTTGGATATCTTTGTGTACTCTATCTTTTATGGATTGATAAATTTTTAATCAGCCCACTTATTCATGGGATTTCCCATGGCCTTTATGTTGTTCTCAATTTGGATGGTCATATTGATTTCTAATCATAGGTTAGTGGGAGCCTTGTACCTCAAGTAGTACATAGCCTTCTTGTCAAAGGCATCACAATACTTTATCAAGCACATTGTATCTCTAATCTTGATGTTTTTGGGCAATTGCATCATGGTCTTGTTGAAACATGTATTGAAGTCCTGAAGACACTCATTTGGATTATTCTTGATGTTTTCAAATTCATCCAAAAGAAACCTTAGATCAATCCTACCACTATACTAAATTCTAGAAACATTTTGCATCTCTTCTCATGAATCAATGCATCAAGTGGGAAAGGAATTAAACCATTCATGAGCATCTTCCTCTAACATGTACATAAATAACTTAATGCACACATTCTCATACTAAACCTCATAATCTTAAATGATATTTTGAAAATCCCTTAGGTGATGATCACCACTCACTATATTATTCCCTTGAAATTTTGGGAGGCATTTCCTAACTTCATTTGGTACTTCATTAGTATATCCTTCCATTTCATTGAAATATATAGACTTGAAACTTGGAACACAATATGTAGGATGTTCATTCTCGTTTTGATCCCTATGCCTCATGATTAGTTTAATAATTGGGTTATGAACAACTAACAAAGGGATATGAGGGGGTGAATGAGATGGACTTAGTGGATTAAACCTAGGAAGGGATTCAACTAATTGAAAAGAAGTTGGGTAATACACATGACAATATCTCAGTGTTACCAGGAGAGCTACAATAGTCCTTAATAATGGGAGGGTAAATGAATAGCTCAAGATTATAAAAATATTTATGGTCCTTAGTAGCTAAACTTTTCCCTTCAATATGCTTCCAAACTTGTCCCCTTTTCCTTGGATGAATACTTAAAGGAGAGATGAGTTTCTTTAATGGATTACCTTTTAAACATGATCTTATTCCATCCAACTTTGTAAACATGAATATAATCAAAGTTGAAGGTTAATAAATATATCTAAACTAGGCACTGATCTTCTTTGAAACCAAAAAATAAAGTTAGAGTCTCCACTAGAAACAAACTTCTAGAATATAATAGTTGATAAACTGTTGTGATACATGCTAAATTTAATATTGTTGAAGCTTATTAAGATATAAAACAAAGACACTAATTTTTTTTAGAATAATGTTCAAAATGGAAAAAACATGTTTCAACATGTAATGTTAATATCTCATTCTAATAAATGCATGAGAAGTTAAATTGTCAAGACTCAAATCCTGGCATGTCCCTAATGGAGTGTGGCAACATTGATGGCCAAGATAGTCTGATTGTAGCAAATAAAAAGCAAAGAACCTTAAAACTTTAAATAATTATAGAACATCTCTGCAAGAGTCCCCAAAAACATGGGTGATAAGATTTTTTATGTCCCTAATAACAATGCTAGAAAGAGTGTTGGTTCCAACTTGTACACCTCATATACTCAACCTTGTACACTTGAGCAAAAATGGTAAGCAGTGATGATAAACGTGCTAGTATGTCATTGTAGTTAGGGAAGGGTTTGGCATCAAGATTATATTGAATGTTTAAAATGGTTAATAAGTATCTATAAAGGGTATGGTGAGCTCCTTGCTACTTCTAGCTCTTCTTGAACCAATGTGAGAAGACCTAAGGGGTAGCTTGATCACATAGAGATATTCTATAATTCAACCTCCATGGGGATTTTTGACATAAGGATTACATATGACTAGGGCATAACCAAGTTTTCACACTTTACCCATGAAGGGTTGTCACACAAAATACACAAATGTTGTAAGTCATATACAAACTACTAAAGATAGATGAAGAAATAACTAAAATCTTTATTCTATAAAATATTCAACAACAAGGGTTGAATGGAAAATTGGAGCACTATGATTCAAATCACAAAATGTAGACACATGTTAAGTATATGATATTTATGCATCTTCAATCAAATAACACTTGTATAATGCAAAGGGTATATTATCTATAGGGTAGGATAGGGTAGGACAAGTTAGATGATTAAAAATAAGGAAGGTTGTGTGCTGGTGGTTTTCAAACAATAATGTATCTTGTAGTATTTCATGACAATATTCTTTAGTACAGGTGTAGGAAAAACCTTAAAATATAAGATTATGGTAAATACCAAAAGGTCCTTAAAAGACTATAACATACATTAAAACTAATCTTTCAAATGTTTTTACCCATAAAATCCCTAAACCTAGGGTGCCATAACAAGTTATTCAATAACCTACCATAAAGTAATGCATAAATATTTTATAATCTAATTCTTTGATCAAAATTATAACTAATAGTGAGCACAAACCTAAATGTCCAATTAGCAATTCTTGTAAAACATGTCACTACACTTCATCTATAAGAAACATTAAAGAGCCATATGAATTTTCATTAACTTGAAAATAAATATCAAACACATCAGTGTTTCAAAATTATGCCATGGGGAAAATCATGGTGAGATTTCTCTTTTGACAAGGGAGACATAAATATGCTCTCAAATCTTGATAATGGTTGTACAAATACAACCACCTTAGCAAGGGAGACAAAATCTACACATAATAATTGAACCCAAATTTTTTTAGAACCTAGAATTAGAGAAAATGGACACCTAAAATAATGACAAATAACAACCAAAACAATGGCGAACCAACCCCTTGAATAAAAGAAAATCCCTTAGTTTATACATTTTTAAACCTAAAAGTTTTTTTTTTTCAATTTTTCAAGTTATGACCCACAGTTCTAGATTTGAAAATGTATAAATAGAGGGCTTCTCATATATTCAAGGGGTTGGTTAGCCATTGTGTTGGTTTTTGTTGGTCATTATTTTAGGTTTCCATTTTATCTATGTTTAGGTTCTACAAAAAAAAATTGGGATCAATTGTTGTGTAGATTTTGTCTCCCTCTCTAACTTGGTTGCAGTTGTATAACCATTAGTAAGATTTGAGAGAATATTTATGTCTCCTTTGTCAAAATAAAAGTATCACCATTCTTATCCCCATGATATAATTTTGAAATACTAATGTGTGTAATATTTTTTTTTTCAAGTTAATGAAAATTTTAGTGGTTCTTTACTATTTCCTATAGATGAAGTGTAGTTACATGTTTTACAAGAATTGTTGATTGGACATTTGGGTTTGTGATCAATATTAGTTGTCATTTTGAGCATAGATTTAGATTATAAACTCTTTATACATTACTTAAATATAGGTTTTTGAATAACTTGTTAGATCACCATAGGTTTATGTATTTTAAAGGGGAAAACATTTAAAAGATTAGTTTTAGTGTATGTTCTAGTTTTTTAGGGACCATTTGGTATTTACCATTATCTTGTCTTTGAATTTTTTTTTTCATCTTTGCTAAAGAATATTGTCATGAAATACTATAAGACACATTGTTGTTTGGAAACCACCAATATACCACCATCCTTTTTAATCATCTAACTTGTCCTACCCTATCATACCCTACAGATAATATACCTTTTGAATACTATAATTATTATTTACTTGAAGAAGCATAAATATTGTATACTTAACATGTGTCTACATTTTATGATTTGAAGCATAGTGTTGTAGTTTTATATTTAACTCTTGTTAGATATTTTATATAATAAATATTATAGTCATTTCCTCATCTATATTTAGTAGCTTGTATATGACTTAGAGCATTTATGCATTTTTTATGACAACCCTCCATGGGTGAAGTGTACAAACTTGGATATGCCATGGTCATATTTGTTCCTTTTGTCAAAAATCCCCATGGAGGTTGAATTTTAGAATCTCTCTATGTGAAAAATATACCCCTTAGGTCCTCTCACCTTGGTTCAAGTAGATCTAGAAGTAGAAGGGAGATAACCATACCCTTTGTAGTTACTTCTTAGTCATTTTTTGCATTCGATATAATCTCAATGCTAAACCCTTCCCTAAATACAATGACATACTAGAAAGTTTTTCATCATTTCTTGTTATTTTCTCTCAAGTGTGCAAGGCTGAGTGTATGAGGTGTACAATTGGGAACTAACACTCTTTCTTCAAGTGTGAAAGGTCAAGCATATGAGGTGTAAAATTGGGAACCAACACCTTTCTAGCACCATTACCTAGGAAGGGTTTGACATCAAGATTAGACTAAACATAAAAATGAAAAAGAAGCACTTACAAAGGGTATGGTTAGCTCCCTACTACTTATGGCTCTACTTAAAGCAAGGTGAGAGGACATATGGGGTATCTTTCTCATATAGAGAGATTATGCAACTCAACCTCTATGGGTATTTTTAGCACAAGGAACACATATGATCAGGGCATAACCAAGTTTTCACACTTCATCCATTAAGGGTTATCACACAAAATGCACATATCTTATAAGTCATATACAAGATACTAAAAACATATGGGAAAGAGACTGAAATCTTTATTATATATAATATTTAATAATAAGGATCGAATAAAAGACTACAATTTTTGAATTTAAAACACATTTTTAATATGAGAGATCTTATGTATTTGCAAGGCAAATAAGACTTATAGTATACAACAAGGTGTGCCATTTTCTTGTTAGGATAGGGTAGAATAGTTAGATAAGTATAAAATGGAGGGTGGCATTCTAGTGGATTCTAAAAAATAGGGTGTCTTGTAGTATTTCATGATAATATTCCTTAGCAAAGATACATAAGAAACTCAATGCAAGCTAATAGGAAATACCAAATGATCCTTGAAAGACTAGAAAATACATTTAAACTAATTTTTCAAATGCCTTTCCTTATTGGATCCATAAACCTAGGGTGTCCTAATAAGTTATTTAGCAACAAATTCTAAAATAATGGATAAAGGGTTTTATAACACATATCCATGCTCAAAATGATAACAAATAATGAACATAAAATAAATATCTAATTAAAAATATTTGAAAAATAGATAGATACATTTCATCAATAGGAAATATTAAAAAACCACAAGAATTTTAATTGACATAAAAGAAATATTACAAACATTAATGTTTTCAAAATTCTACTATGGGGACAAGCATGGTGAGATTTATCTTTTGACAAGGGAGACATAAACATGCTCTCAATGCTTGTTAATGGATGTACAACTAAAACTAACTTAGCAAGGGAGACAAAATCTACACACAACAATTGATCCCAAAAAAATTTATGTAGAACCTAGACTTAGAGAAAATGGACACCTAAAACAATGACCAATAACAACCAACACAATGGCCAATCAACCCCTTGAATAAAGGAGAATCCCTTTATTTATACATTTTCAATTATTCAACTATGTGTCACAACTCAAAAATTTTCAAAAGAAACTTTTAGGGGGACTAAGATGATTCTAGCTATAAATTATTCACTTGCCATGCTTGAAATCTTCATCCAACTACAAGAAAAATCATAACTCTAACTACCTCTTCAATGAATGATGAATATATGAAAATGAGTTTTTAATATCTTGATTGGAAATGCTTGCAGATAAGATGGAAGGAAAATATTCATGGTAGAGGGTTGAATGAACTTTATTATTCTATGCAACTACCTAGGGATGCTCTTGACAACTTTCTTGTACAACTAAAAATTCTAGACAGATGCCCTCCCTCTTAAGCATGCCATAAAACAACCTAATTTTACCATGATTCCCTAGGAATATTTTAGATCCATGGTCCTTTAAATGATCATCCCTATAGTGGCCCACCTTAGATTATCAAGCCTATAATTTCTTGCTCATGGAGGAAATAGACAAGCACAACAATGAAGCAATGCAAAAGACTTAGGTCACTTTTAATGGTTTACTTTTGGCTCCAACTTGTTTTTCACATTTTGAATTTTTTCATTTTTTATTTTTCACATCGAGCCTTTTAGGGATTACTCCATATTTTTTAGAGAAAAAATGCATTAGTTTCAACTTTTGATTTACTTGGGTAAATCCTGGTCCCTCTCACAAATTTGCCATTTATAAATTTCTATATTATTTTTATTGGTGAAAGCCTTTGCTAACTATATTGCATAGGGTTCTTGAACATGTTGTTCATGCCTATGTGGAATCACCATGTTACTCAGTTCACTAATATCTTTTATTTACATTAACCTTAACATCATTTATCTCCATATGTAATGGAATTTCATTGAAATCTCCATGATTATCCTGCACCATTGGATATACTCATTCGAGCAAACACAAACCATAAATCTATGTCTAATGCATTGAAGTTGTGACATATGTTGATATTACATTCAACTTGGACCCTTTAAAAATTATATCTTGGTTTTCACCATTGGATCTATGTGTACAAATTGACATAGACCATTGATATTGATGTAAAAGACCAAGTGCTATTGGTTTCTAGCTATCTTTGGCCCTGAGGTCATTTCACTTGGCAGATCCATAGGATTTTTGCATATTTCATAGTCAATCTATTCCAAGCTAGCACCCTTATACCACATGGTTGTTCCTTATTTGTCCTATGTCCTTTTACAAGTCAACTCACACTGTCACCATTGATATTTAAGTATGATTAAAAATAAATCATTGATCCCTTTTTCCAAATATCAAACACCACTAGTTTTCCACTATGGATTAGATTTGATATTTTCACACCCATCATTTGACATCTGCATGACCATAAATGATGTTCATGTGACCATCAAATTAGGCTCTAATAGATGATTTCCTTTTATGACTTAATTTTTATGTCTACACACCCATCATTTAATGTCTATTTGAACATCTTTGACATTCATGTGATCATTAAATTTAAGCCATAAAGAATAAGTATCCATTAGACCTTAACTAAGACATTCACATGATGATCAAATTATGTTCATATGTCCATCAAAGATGTTCATATAATATTCACACTATTGGTTCCACTTGCCAAGAGTTTAACACTTACCTTCCTCACATTCCTTCAAAGGTTCCGTTGACTTTATTAACCCCTACATGTTGTTGGATCATCTTCTTCCACATTGATGTGGACCATTTGATTATGATCTACTAGCTCAACTATGATTGGCTTAGAATAAACAAGGAAAATTACCAATTTTTAAACCTAAGTCATTTATTATTTTATAACCTTTGTCTTTAGCTTCTCTACCTTCATTTGGCCCTTGGTCCTCAACATTCCTATCTTCAACATTTTTGTCTTGGTGGTAATTGTTGTGGGCTTTTGTTCTCAACACTTTTATTCATAGGCCCTTTATTTATCAGGATAATTGTTTTAGAAATTTTTCCTAAGATAATTTTCTTAAAGAAATAATTTTTTTGGACACTTTTACCATATAAATTTGGTCCTCATCATTTTTATTTTTATCTGGACAATTACTTTAGACATTTTGTTTAAAACAATTTCCCTAAAGAAATTGAATTTTGTATTTTCTCTAAATAAATTGAACTTCAGTTTTACAGAAGAAATTGAGTCTTCAAACATTTTCATCTTCATTGGGACAATTGTTAAAAAAAAATTATTCAAAAATATTTCTCTGAAGAAATTGGACTTAAAATTTTTGTCAAAAGATTTTAACTTGACATTTTTCCAAAACAAATAGAATTCTTGCTATCTTTTTCCATGTTTAAAATTCCCAAAGGAAAAGTACCTTTCAAAAAAAATTGTGGACAAAAAGTCTAAAATAAATGGACCTGTAAACTTTTTTCCATGGATAAAATTTTTGAAACAAATAATTATTTAAATTTTCCTTGGATCAATGCAATTTATTTAGATTTTATGCAAACACTTTGCTCAATAGAAATAAGTCTTTAGAGTTTTGTTTGAGACAAAAAACTTGAAGACCCATTTCCATCAAGAAAAGTGTTCATGTAAAAAGTTCAAAAAAGTCTAAGGGATTTTAGGCATATACCAAGTAAATATCAATTTAAAACTTAGTCAATTCAACATTAAACTTGACCTTTGACATGAATATTTAAAGATATAAATTGGTCTAAGGACTTGGTCATCTACACTTGACTTGGGTTGGACTTAGGAATTTATACTTGATAAGGGCCCAATTGCTTCAATGTAATTTCATGCCCTAAAATAATAGTTTAAAAGAACAATCATTTAATATTAGAGGTGGATTTAGAGGTAGAAGACCATATTTTAGAGGTGGATATGCATCAAGAAGAAGAAGATATAATGGATTCATAGGTAAGTGATTGAAGTGTAGTATTTTTTTATGACATAGGTTTTAGTAGTGTCTAGAGGGTCAACAAGCATGAAGTTATAGGAATAAAAATAGAGATCAAGTTGTTGAAGAAATAAAAGAGGAGAGTGTTGGTTCTTCATCTCATGTGAAATAACTAGGGGTAGGAGAATATTTGATTATGAAGAGAGTGTTGATCAAGACACTTAAGGAGAAATAACTTGTACAAGAAAGACTCTTTTCAAGACCTTATGCAAGTGTCAAGGTAAGTGTTTTAAAGTATTTATTAATTTAGGTATCATAGATAACTTAGTTTCAGTTGAAATGGTGGATAAACTAAGGTTGAAAAGGATGACTCATCCCACTCCCTACAAAGTTTCATGGCTGAAAAAATGGAAACAAGTATTGGTTAGTGAATAATATAATGTGGAGTTTCAAATTAGGATTTATATATAAAAATTTCTTTGTAACATTATGCCAATGGACATATGACATGTACTACTTCTAAGTCCTTTTAAATATGAAAGGAATACATCACATGGTGGAAGGAGAAATGTTTACCCTATGGATAAGGATGGTATAATCCATACATTCTGCCTATGAAAGAAGAAGATGATGAACAAAATATTCATTAATGTGTAATTATAGTAAGTGAAAAAGAGTTTGTGAATGCAATGAAAGAAGAATAACTAGGATTTATAATGGTACTTAAGCCCAAAACATTCATAAAAACAACCAAGTTGAATGAGTTGCTTCAATAGGTGCAATATCTATTGAAGGACTATGTTGATATCATAATAGATGAACTACCTTATGATCTTCCACCCATAAGAAAAATTACTCATCACATTGAATTCATTCCTTGAGTAAGCTAGCCTAATAAGGATGCATATAAGTTGACACCAAAATAAAATGTTGAGATCAAAATGTAAGTTCAAGAACTGTTGGACAAATGGATGGTTAAGGAGAGTCTTAGCCCATGTGTAGTGTAACTAATGTTAGTGCCCAAGAAAGAAGGAGAATAGAGAATGTAAATATATTAAAGATAAATAAACAAGATAACTATAAGATATAGGTTTCCTCTCCCAAGGATTGAATACTTGATGTATTTTTTGAGGAGGTCAAACTATTTTTACAAGATTGACCTCAAGAGTAGATACTACCAAATCAAAATTAGGCATGGATATGAAATTAAAATAGCCTTCAAGACTAATGAAGGGTTGTATGAGTGGTTTGTCATTCCATCTTGCTCATTAATGTACCTAGTACATTTATGAGGATCATTATTGAAGTTAATGAGATATTCATAGGTAAGTTTATTGTAGTTTATTTGGATGACATAATGATTTTTACTCATATAAAATAAGAGAATCTCCATCATTTACATTTGGTTATGCTAAATTTAAAAGAGGAAAAGTTACTAATCAATATCAAGAAATATGTATTCATCAAGATAGAATTATTTTACCTTAATTTTGTGATATCTCAAGGAGTATTAAAAATGGATAAGGACAAAGTGAAACCTATAATGGAGTGACCAAATCCCAAGTTAGCTAGAGAGGTAAGAATTTTTCATGGCCTTACAATCTTTTATATGAAATTTATTAGAAATTTTAGTGGAATTTGTACTCCAATCATATAAAATATTAGAGGAGATAATAAAAATGTTATGCAAACTGACATGGTTGAAACAAAATATAAGTTTTTGAAGAGGAAAATCATTGAACAACTTATCTTGACACTCCATGATTTAAACAAAGTCTTCTAGGTGGAGTGTGATGTAAGTGGAGTAGTTATTGGTCTATCTTAATCCAAGAGGGTATCCTTATAACATACTTTAGTGAAAAAATAAATAATGCTAAAAATAATAATTCATCTTATGATTTGGAGTTTTATGCAATAGTGCAATCCTTAAGGAAGTGGAGTCATTATAAAATGACTAAAGTATTTGTGATCTTCATAGATAACTGTTGTCTATAATTCATCACTAGTCATCCCAAGCTCAATTAGAAGCATATGAAATGGATTAAATATTTATAGAATTTCAATTTTACTTTCAAACATAATAAATGCCAAAGCAATAAGGTATAATATGATTTGAGTAGGAGGGCATTACTAGTCAATGAAGTTTAGATTAAGAGTGTAGGCATTGATTCTCTTAAGGAGTTATATGAGACTAATGAAGACTTTCAACAAGCTTATAAGGCTTATAAACATCCAACTACACTAAATAAAGAACCATGGTTGTATTACATGATACAATATGGCTTATTATTCAAAGTAATATAGTTGTTTAGGCCAAAGAGTTTAATGAGGGAGAACTTGATCAAAGAGAAGCATAATGGTAGCATGACAAGACGTTTTTAAATTAACAGGATGTTGGATTAGCTTACCAAGCATTAATTTTGGCATATAATGTATAAATATGTAATTTTAATCAAAGTTTTAAGGGTAAAATTACACATGTAGGTTTGTATAAACATTTAATAGTCCCAAATAGACCATGGGACTATATTAGTATGAATTTTGTTATGGGACTACCTAGAATTCAAAGAGGATATGTCTCTATCTTTGTAGTAGTGGAATCAAAAATTTCACACTTTATACCATGAAAAACTACCAATGATGCTACACACAATAAATTTATTCTTTAAGGAGGTTGTTAAAGTACATGGACTACCACTTAGTATCATATCTAATAGGGATACCATATTTTTAGGTCAATTTTGGAGGACGTTGTAGAAGAAGCTTGGAACAAATATTATTTTTAGTTTATAATATCACCCTCAAAATGATTGAAAAATTAATGTGTTTAACATTAGCTTAGGAAACTTGATAAAGTGTCTATCAAGAGACAATCCCAAGAAATGCAATTTGGTAATACCTAGGTAGAGTTTGCATAAAATTACTCTTCCAATAGGGGAATTGGTATGATTAAATTTAAATTAATGTATGGAATTACAAAAAATGAATATTTTAATTGAGAAACTTGTGAAAAATACATAAAAGGAGTGTTGAAGGAGAGGAGTTTTTTGTATCTATGTAAGAAATACATGAACATGTAGAAAGGCAACTAAAAATAAGTGTGGATAAATACAAGAGTAAAGTAGAATTGAAGATGAGATAGGTTATATTTGAAATTAGTTAATTTTTTTTGGCTCACTTTAGAAATAATAGGTTCCTAAATGTGGGTATAACAAGCTCAAGATGAAGAAGATAGGTCCTTATAAAGTTCTCAAGAAGTTCTTTAACAATGCTTATGAGATAGAGTTGTCTATTACAGTGGAAATCTCTCCCATTTTAAATGTTTCAGGCCTATATCAATTCAAATAAGGTTATGATAGTAATAAAAAATTAGGAGGATAAGGTAAAAAATTCTAAGAGTGGGAAAGTTAGTTTCTAGTAGTAAAAAAGGAGGAGCTACAGATCATCTTGGACAAGAAGATTGTTAAAAAAAAATAAGAAATAAGGAGTGTTTATAGTATCTAACTAAGTGGAAGCATATTTATCATGACTATTAAACTTGGATTATATAATAAGAGATAAATCACCATGAAAATACTACTGCATACCTCATGAACAATAATTCATGAGTCCTTTTTTCTGCCCCTTGGGAGTATGATGTAGGAACATCACTCCAAGATTTTAATTTGGGTTTAATTTTTAATTTTTAAATTTTGGATTGATTATTTTTTTTCATGGTTTTTATATGTCATATAATTAACTTTAGAAACATTTAAAAGTGTTTAGAGTAGGTTAGTCTAGTTAGAATTTGAACTTGGCACTTTCTTACCAAAATTCAAAATCAAATTTTTTGAATTGTCTTCTTTATTTTTAGATACTTTTACAGTGATATAGTGATTATTAATGATTTTTTTAGTATTTTTAAGTGTATATATATTATTCATGTTTTTTATAATTTTTATACCGCCTTTGATCTTATCATTTATTATGTTGGTCAATAGTCTAGTTGAACAAATGCATTTCAAGTCTATTCAAGACTTACATAAGACTGATCTTAGATAGATAGAGAATTAATAAGAATATAAATTTAATTGTAAAATATTAAATTAAATCATAATATATGTAATATAAATAATTTTTGAGGCTCTAATAATAGAGAGAGAGGTATCAGTTACAAAAAAGAAGACAACCACAAGAATTTTGTGCATCTACATAGAAATTATAACCTTTTAATGCTAAAGATCAGGTTTTGAAGGTGTTTGTATTGTCAATGGAATGTTAATGAGATTTATGATGTTAATTTAATTTAATATTTTAAATTACATAGATAAATTTCATCATAATTTATGAGAATAGGAAATAAAGATTAGTTTACATATATTATGTGTTTTCTAGTAGGTTTGAGTTTAAAGAGACAATTATTGACTTCATCTGGATTTATTTTGAATTGGAAAATGTATTGAATAATATCATAAAATAATATTAAATTATTTTTATACTTTAAAAATTAAATAAATATTCCATCTCAATCAAACCCTATAGTTTTTTTCTCACAGTCTAATACCTTACCATTTAGAGACATTGCCAAGTGAGTGTTGGTAGTTTTTGAATCTTGTGTCAATTAAAGAATGATATATGATATCGCTGAGTATTTATAAACATTAATGTAATTTTTAAAAATAAAATAATATCTTGAAACTTGTTTTTTCTCTTGAAAATCAATTTTTCCTCTCTCTCAACTTGTCTCAAAGACCTAGTGAAGAGGTTAGGCCATTTCATGGTTTTGATATGTAGAGATAGTTTTAGACCATAAAATTTGGAATGGATTATGTTTTTATTACACTAAATTTTAATAAAGTATTATTTTTATGATTTTTCATGTTTGGGTCTTGTTAGATCAAAATGATAGTTTTAGGCCAAAGAGACCTAATTAATATAGAAAAGGTTAAGTTAGTGTACTTACTTTATGATTTGGATTCTCAAAATTGCTAGAGTGGTGTAAACCATTAATGGGTATATAAAAAGGTCCTTTTTTGTATTTTAAACCTTTTATATTGTAAAAAACATCAATAAAAGTGATTTCAAAGGGCTACTAGGAAGAGGCCTAAAAGAATGAAGACTAGTGAAAACATAGCACTTCCCTTTTGAGTTGGAATATAAAATTTGGTTTGTTATTAGGGGATGATAGTGGGTAATTGAATATATATTTTTTTGGTCTGAAACCCAATAAAATTACATAAACTCCCAAAAAAAAAATTGAGAGGGATAGTAGAGATATGCCTAAAAAGGAAATCTTGTATAAAAGTTATTTATATTAACTCTTCTACATCAAGACATCCCACATATTGTCTATGTATAAGATGAGTTGTGTTATAATTTCATTTATTCCTTTCTAATTTGGAGGTTCATTCTCATCTAGGGGATCCTCATCATGATGTGCTTGACATCTTCCTCTCATTTGCATACCAACATATAAGACATGGAAATACATACATAAACTAGAAATACAAAAACAATTAAATTACCTAGAGATCCTAGTTTTATAACCTACGATTTGATACCAAAATATCATGCCAATGTTTTCCTCTAAAATAATAACAACAAATCATAAAACGAAGCATAACACCTATAATTATGGATAGATACTGATATCCATCCAGTCATGTAAAACATATCTTACCACTACCATGAGACTTTAACTAACACAAGCCAATAACTTAGAATCCCACAATATTGATTTTTTGGTCACTAATCAAGTTAATTTCATGGTCTTACACTAAATAGGAGCTACACTAATGATGTGAATATGGCCATTAAATGTTTACTCAACATTTTCTTAAGTCAACAGATTCCTTATGTCTACCTTGGGTTTATTCAAGCCTAAGCTTCCAGTATATCAGGTGCTACCAATTTGAAGTTCCCCATTTCATCAATACCAAATATTAATTAGGGTATTATTCCCATTGGCTTAGTCCCTCTAAGCTTCCATGCTCTCAAACACTACCACTTGGCCTTCAGAGCACCTTGTATGATCATCTCTAGGTTTATAGGTTTCTAAGATGATGACATGTGGCAACATCATGCCCTCCAACTAGTCCATAGGATTTTCACTCTACATGGTCCTCTCCAAGTTCATGTGTTGTTAATATGATGACATGTGGTAACATATTGCTTACTTTTTAGCTCAACATTGATCATAAAACTGACTATACTGACATCACTCCTAGGTTATTGAGATGGTGACCTGTGGCTTTCTCTGAACCATTTTTCAAAGTCTTATAATTTTTCTAAGGTAAAAATAAATAAAAGGGATAGGAACTCAAAGGCATAGTCCTTTAGATTATTAGCCTACTCAGATACATGAAATGTGTAGGTATTAGGGTATTAACCCTAATTAATTAGTCCCTCTAAGCTTCCATGTTCTCAAATGCTTCCACTTGGTAGTTTTGTGGAACTCCAAGGTATTAGAGGCTTATAATTCTAGCTAATCCTTCATGTTATTAGAATGATTCCATGTGGTATCATCTACCCAACTTTATAAAAGCCTAAAATTTAGCTAAAGGCAAAATCCAAAATAAAATCAAAGCAAAATCAACTAAGGCAAGACATCAAATTAGTTAGTGAGGAAAACAACTAAGTTAAAAATCCATCAATATATTAAAAATCAACTAAGACACAATACAAATAAAAACATAGATATGGATCTATAATTAGAAACATAAAAAAGTAAAAAAATACATGCCTACATTTCTACTATCAAGTTTAGAAGGAAGAAAAAGCCTGCTTCAGTGAAGAAAATGATTTTAAACCAATAAAATCATTTGTTTAGTTTATTTTTAAAATGAATGCAAGGAAAATTTTATCAATCCAACATCTCTATAATAATTTCTTGATAAAACCACACTAAAGATCTAAGATTAATAAAACTTAATTAGTTTTATTAAATGAGCTAGTTATTTGGAAGGCATAAAATGTCTAACAACTCAACTATAAAATCCTATGTGATTCTTTCACATAAATCATTCCAATCCACAATAATAAAAAAATATTCAATTAACTATTTTTATTGTTATTCCAAATAATAATCCATAGTTTAGTAATTGCATCATGTTAATCCATACACAAGCTATATGCAGACAATAATTTAACCATATTCGATTTAAAATGAAGAAACACGTGCATAATAATGAGATTGTTCTCAACAAAGCTTTAATCAAATAAATATGTCATTTATTAGTGAATTCATAAATCAAAATGGATATTTCCTTTATAAAATGACTCATTCCCAAGGGTCTACATGCAAATTATCATAACTAGTAACGACATATTTTATAAAAAGGTTCAACACAAAGATAACATAAGTCATTATTCATTACTAGAATAACTATACCAGAAAGCACTATTGTTTAATTATTTTCAACAAGTTGAATTGTTATTCCCAATAATAATCTCATAGCTATAAATCTAAGTTTCATTTATTTTTAGATAAGTTTAATTCCACTAACCATTCTCATTCACATAAATATAGATGCATAATTCTTAATAGAATAGTCATTCATGATAAGATATAAGTAAGGAAATAAATCTATTTATTTATTCAAAAGTTACTCAAGGTTCAAAGACTTTGATACATACAAGACTCTTCCCCAGATGTTATAAATCAAACATTCATAATAAATTTACATTTTATATTGACACTAAGTGGTATGATCCACACTTATAATAATTGGAAAATATGTAGAATATAATGTAGATAAATACAACACAATATATTTTGGTGGACCAAGATGTTCAAATATTAAATATATGTCAAAATATAATACCATTAAGGTAGGGAAACACCATACAATACTCCTTTAAGAAGGAATAACTCCACAATGTCTCTTCGAGGGGACAACCTCCAATATCCTCTTATAATAGAAGACTCAATGCTTACTTGATTCCTTATAATGATAATCATCTCATTTATATAGACCTCTATCTCAATAACAATGGATGGGTAATCTCTTAATCCCAATGTAGGTTGGCCATTAGCCAATACACTAATTCCACAAGTTACTCCATTATCCTAATAAGGTGGACCCATATAGCTAACTAAGAGGGATTAATGCCACATGTTGAAATATTCATCAACCCATATACATTAATATCTCATTTCCCTATATACATATAATTACTTCCCTCCTTGACATGTTTCATCCCTAAAACATAGGAAGAAACCAAATAATGAGTGTGGTTCAAATCATTACACACTTGTCTCCAATCTCAATCATCTAGCCATCTATATGTGATCTTGACAGGGGATAGCTCTCCAAGCTTGTTTCCAAATTCCATTGTACTCCTTTGATTTCATTCATGATCATAATTCTACTAATTTAGTTTCCATTCATAATTAATCCTCTTATGATTCCATGTACCATATTTCACTGCACTAATCTGATTCCATCCATGACCACAATAGGTATTCTTTAGATTCCATGCATAGCCATAGTTATTAGAACCCTTATTTCTTATATAGTGAAAGTATTTGTTAATATGACAAACCCTCACATGGATCTATGATTTTTTCCTCTCATGATGATGTGGGTTTCTATATACCTCAACTTTTCTTGATACTTTGACCTTATCAACCTTTTCTTCTATCTCATCCACCTTTTTCTTTGGTGGTTCCTTTGACTCTTGAGTAGATGAAATGTTTTTATTTGATTGTATTATTTTTTCATGTATGTCTTTATATGAATATTTCACATGTTATTCATCAACTATTTCAATCTCATCCTCATGATCTACTTTGACTATTATTGGTGCCTTTCCCACTATGATATCCTATAAAGTGACCTTCTTTTTCCTATACCAAAACTTCATAAACTTCTATTGAACATTAATATTCATTTTTACAAGGTCTATAACCATGGATATCCAAGAACCATATCAAAACCATCTATATCCAAAAAAATAAAAATATAAATGCAAAACATATTTTCCCATAATAATTTTCAAATATTCAAACACTCAAATATTCTTACCTTCTACTTGAACCTCCTTGATATTCTTTGCATGAACATGTAGATGCTTGGACACATTCATGTTGATAAAGTTATATTTGTTGGTAGGGTTTATAGACACAACAAGCTTCTTCTTTTTAATGCATCTATTAAACTAAAAAATTAACTTGGATTTTTTTAGAGCCAAATTATTTGAACCCTTATCATCCAATTCTTCTTCTTCTTAACTTGCATGTTCTTCCTCATTGTCACTATTTTATTCCACTAATTTTTATTCTTTAGCATCTCATTCTCTTCTTCATTGCCATCATTATTTTCTTCCTCTTCTTTATCCTCTTTTTCTTTTATATCCCATTTATCTAAGAAGATATATTCCATTACTTCCTATGAAGAAACGTTTTGTACAAAGCTTAATTGATTAAACCAATGTTGTACAGGCCCAGACAAAGAAAGAGACAATTATGGTTTCCATAAAATTATTTGAGTATTATTTTCCTTAAAAAAGAGCCACCATTATCTATCATCAATATCATGATCCCTTTAAAATACTTGCAACTTCATGATCCACAAAAAAAAAACTTGGGTTCATAAAACCCTAAAATCTCAATAACTCATTCAAAACTAATTAAAATAGTCCCATATTTTTACTGTAGCTTCTAATTATTATAATTAACTCTAATAAAAAATTTGTGAATTTTTTTTAGAAATTTAGGTCTATAGAGTGAATATATTAAAAACATTAAAATTTCAATAACTCACTCCAAACATATCAAAAAAAAATTAAATTTTGTCCATAGCTTTAGTGTATCATGATACATAATTATTAAAAATTTTACAAAAAAAATATTTATATTTCAGAAGATATGATGAAATTAGTAAAAACTCTAAAATATTAATAACTCCCTCAAAACTAATAAAAAATGCTCAATTTTTTATTGAGACTTCCTTGAAATATTAGTCATATCAAGTAAATGAATTATGTAAAAATTCACAATGGATTGAAAGATAATGATGATTCCAAAAAACTAGGGTTTCACTCCATATAAATTACCCAAATCAAAGATTTGATACCACTTGGTATGATCCACACTTAGAATAATTGGAAAATATGAAGAATGTAATTTAGATAAATATAACACAATAGATATTGGTGGACCAATATGTCCAAATATTCAATACAGGTTGAAATAGAATACCTTTAAGGTAGGGTGACATTATACAATACTCATTTAGGAAGGAATAACTCTGTAATGTCTCTTCGAGGGGACAACCTTGAATATCCTCTTATAATAAAAGAATCAATGCTTACTTGATTCCTTACAATGATAATCATCTCCTTTATATAGACCTCTATCTAACTAATAATGTATGGGTAACCTCTTAATCCCAATGTAGGTTGACCATTACCCAATACACTAATTCCACAAGTTACTCCATTATTCTAATATATTGGACCCATATAACTAACTAAAGGGGATGTATGCCACATGTCAATATATCCATCAACCCAAATACATTAATATATCATGTCTCTAGATATATAACACTAATGTTTTAATAAATAAGATCATATTTCGAGTAGGTTGGCTGATACAACATTACTAGAACAACATATTCATTCATCTTTTATCACAAATGAGAGATACTTATTTCTATCTAGTCAATCATGGAAGAGCCAAATAGTCTTTAATGACATTCCATATACACTCCTAAGAATTTTATAGCCATTAGAAGGAAGGCTCACCACACAACCTTTTATCATCACCAAATTACTAATCTAAACACCACTAAACTTGAGAATCTAATCTCTAATCATGTTCATATCACTTGGTAAAGGCAATGGTGGATATCTAAGTAAGGGTGTTTGACATATGGAGAAACCATGCATGACCTATAGTCCCATTATCAATTCTACCCAAATATAATCTTAGTCCCAAATATAAAAACAAACAAACATTTAAATGATCATACAAGTGAAGCTAAGATTCAAAAATATAAAAATAGTAGGCAAGATTTCATCACTTAACAAGGCCCACAAAAATATTGGAGTAACAAGAGTATGTTTCACTCTATATTTATTATTTATAATGGTCTTCAGAGATTTTAAAAGCCTACCACCAAGCCTAGTATATGAGGACTTCAACTACTACAATGATGGAATCCAAGTAATGGTCAAATAACCTACCACCATGGTCAGTCCATGAGGACTTTGACACATTAATGAAAAGACATACATGGTAAGATAAAACAACCTTCCACCATGCTCAACACAAGAGGACTTTGATACACTATAAAAATAAAGATGTATCTCATAGACCACCATTACTTAGTGTCACAATAACATAAATATATCCACATAATAAGGTATAAATCATTTCATTTAACCAAGGATGAATAATCTCTCCAAGGCCCTCAAATGGGTAAGAACTATATGGTGACCAATTATTAACCATGGGTAAACAATAAAATAAGTGTAATAAACCAAGTGGACTTATTTCCTTAAAATAAAGAAGACAAATAAAATAATATATAATTTTATTCCAAATGAATAGTATAAAATAAGAGTAAAATATAAGCCCACCTATTGACCTTTAGACTGCCTAGGCACTCTCATCTACATGCCTAGACATAGTTCTCTTAACCCATTGATTAAATCTATTGCTTCTCCTTCTCCTATTATAATTATAATTATTTTTTAATTGGATAAAATTCCCCCACTAAAGTATTTTTAATTCTAAATAAATATGTCATAAAATAATCCAACCACCTACATTGGCATAGCCATCTCTCATTAAGGGACATTATTTCCTATACTAAATTAAGGTGAATGATAGTTCTTTTATATTTTTTTGGTTGCTTATAAAACTTCCTTACCTCCTTTCCCACTTGATATTATTACTTAGGAAAATCATGTAATAACCTCTAATTGGGCACTTGACATTTTAGATGTTGGTTGTTAGATATTTAGGTTAGGTGATAATAAGTTTCATCCACCAGGCTTAAAGGCTAGACACCCAACATAGATTCTAAGTCAAAAAGGTAGTGAACTAGGCAAATAAATTATTATAATGGGTCTAAGAGGTTAAAAATAAATTATTAGTGATATAAATATCTTTTGTATAGTCTATTTCCTTCGTTGACCCCTTTTCTCTACTTGTACACTCAATGCACACATCAAATTCCTCTCACCTAACATGTAAAGATATTGAATTTAATCAAACAATAAAATTTCAATCAATTAATCATAGTCAATCCTTCATTAAATATCAACACACATGTAGATAATTTTATATGATTTAATGCATAAATAGTTGCCATTTCATAAGCTTAGAAGCAATTATTTAACAAGATTTAAGTCAATATTTCTCATAAACATAATCAAATTTCTTAAGTAGATGTTGCACAAGAAATTCAAACATCATTATTTCTTAAGTAATAAATTAAAATATGATTTATAATATGTATTTCTCATGGTTCCAAGCACATGAGAGTCTTTATGAAATCCTTAAATGTCTCAATTAGACATGACTAAACCACATAATTTAATAATCAAAACAAATAAATCATAATTTCATAGTCATCTTTGCAAAGATGAATACTATGAAAAATAAGGCTTGAGTATTATTCACATTTGCTTGTGTGATACAAGCATACATGATATCCATGATATATGAACATGTAGATGTTGGACCTTTCCTCTTCTGATGTGACACTACGTTAGGGGTATCTTGTTTCTTTTTTATCATAATCAATACAAGTTATATTATTTTATGATCACCATTTAATTATCATTGATAGTTTATATACTAAATATTAAACATACCTATACTCATGTTTACATATTATATCATGTAATTGATATATATGGTACATGCCATTTTATTCTTACACACATATGCATGAACTAGTATGATATGCTTATGTTGGTTACATATACTTCATTTATTCACATTTTCACTTATTTGAGTGTACTTCTTACTTTTTATTGTCTTGATTATTAAAAATTTGAATACATTCCTTTCTTATGGGCCCATATGTCATTTTGTGTAAAGTATTTATTGGTGGAAATTTCTAGATGTCCTTATTTAGAGTGTGTAGCATTTGAAAATGCCCTTTATTTTTTATTTCCCTAGACCCATTTTATGTGACATTGAGTGATCTTGTGTTTGTGTTTGTGTTTGATTATTTTGTGATATTGTAATGTTAATTTATAGACATATCCATGATACATATCATGCATGGTAGGGTTTAATTTGATAACATACTATGAGCCTCAATTATATATATTTATAGACATGTTAATCCTATAAGATACATGATTGATACCTAGATAATAAAGTGATATTATCTTGTTAAGTTAAGGTAAATAGCAAATTCAAATCCCAACACCTCAAATGGCATGGAATTTAGTGGGTTGATGTCATAAATACATGACTCCACACATACACATTTGGAAGAATTTGATACCATTTACATGATTTAGATATACACTTAGGTTAGAATCATATACATTTAACATTGCATTTACACATTTAGATAGATTTTCTCTAATTTTTTATAGATATTATATATATTTATAGATAAAATGCTTAAATTTTGATATATATCAGCTTGAAACACATTAGAGGTGAATATTCGATACAAGTGCACCAAAAATTACCAATACATATTCAAAACATTTAACTAAGAATCATCATTTTTACCAAGAAGCAACATTTTTACTAACACACACCATTTTGATCCTTTCATGTCTATATTAGTTAACTCATTTGAGTAGTTTTTTTATATATTATATGCCCTCTAAGGCCTTTTCATTACTTCCTATTTTGTAAGTTTAGCTGGTTATACCACTTATCTTGGAATTACTATCCATTCACTTGGGTTGTGTGATTGATATTCAATGATCTCAATGGTTGTGGTACAACTCACCCTTAAACCAAATTGGAAAAATTATTAAAATCTAAATTTTCCTCTTAAACTATCCAAGGTTCATTCATTAACCTCTCTCAGCTCAAAATGATTCATAAGGAAGCATGTTTACCAAAGCAAAGCAACAAGTAGAAAAATAGTTGCATCAAAATACATGTGTACTTTGTCCTTGATTTATTTACTATTCATACATTTTAGTGATTAAATTTAATATTTATTACACTCATTTATACTATAGTATGGCCTTAGTTATAATTCATACACCAATATAAAATTTAGTAGGATTATATTATAAAAAGGTGTGTTATACACACATAAGTACACATTTATTTATTTGAACCTAGTAATTTCATCCGTATGCATTATTAGATTAGGGTGGGGGAATGTATATACTAAAATATAATTATATATATATAATCTCAATCTTTTAAACTTAAAAAATACCATTGAGGTAAATACCCTTAAATTTTAGACCTTCCTATTATCGAAAGGCTTGCACTTGCCATCTCACTATGCTTGACTACTTACCTTATGGACCAACCCTATTATTTTGATGACCTAGGTGTTTACCATTTATACCTTACGTGAAAATTTATCAACCCCCTATAGTTAAAATCTTGTATAGGGGATTTTAATAATGGTATAGGGTATGTTCTATCTCATTTGATGTCATTTCATATGCCATTCTAGCTTTGGTCATGGTCTAGCTTAGTCCTTGTGGCATTTGGTGTCGTAGGGGTTATTTTAGAGTCATATATGAAAGTGGAATATTTTCATGGTGTCTAAGAAATTATAAGAACAAGTATAGAAAATCCTAGTTTACACTTAGGAAATATTTCAACTTTTGTCTAAATGACAAAATTGTTATCGGGTATATGGGTTTCATGTCTTTGAAAAAATCCCAAAGGAAATGTCTTTTAAAAAGATTGAAGGCATTCTTTTTCTTTTAGATAAATTGTTCCAAACATTTTCCAAAAAAAAGTACAAGGTATAATTATCTCAAAGAAATTATTCTAGTTTATTTGGCTAAGTGTTAGATTCTTTTGGGAAATTGTCCTAAAGGAAAAAGACTAAGGACAAATGTTTTGGGAAAATTGCTTGAGATAATTTCCTCAAGGATATATTTCTCTTAGACAAAATGTCTGAGTTAATATTTTCAAAGACACATTCTTTTAGAGAAAATGTTTGAAATAAAAGGTCCTTGTCAAAAGCATGAAGTCATTTCTTTTGGACATTTTGTCTGATACAAAATCTCTATAGACATATTTCTTATGGATAAAGTATCTGAGATAAAAAAAATTCATCAATATGCCTGATGTAAAGCTCTAATGGAATTGAATAGTTTAGGAGAAATTATTTGTTTAATGCCTTCAAAATTGATCTAAGAAGGGTATCACAATATTCATAAGCTTAAAGGGACATGGATCAGATTAACAATATCTTGAAAATGCATTGGGGCCTTGAAAGATTGAACCAAAATGACTTGGGTAAGTTTAAGTACCAGACTATCATCAGGATGTCATAAAGAACCAGACTAGATAATATGTTTGTGAATTTTATAAATGAGCTTAGGAAGCTTCAAATGACCATCAGACCATACATGATAAATATATTTAGATCCAAGATAATTCTTTGTAATTTTAATATATTGATGACTCTTCTATCTCGAGATCTAAGCCTTGAAAGTTTGGCTTACCAAGTCTAAGGGGCCAGGTCATCCTACACATCACATAGAAATGAGTAGACAAACTTGTTTGAGCATTGTTTATCTTCACTTAGGAAGCCATGTGAGCTAAAGGATTACAATACCATGGGTTTCTTCATGCTAGGAACATGCTTTGTAATTTACATGTATGCACGAGCTTTCTAGATCATGTTATGGAGTTTCAAAGTTGGTCACATAGAGTAAGAAATTGATGCAAGTGTCAAATTAAATAACATCTCCTACAAATTTGGTACCTCCATGACCTTTTCTCTTCTATATCCAAGATTTCAAATTTGGTAAAATAATAGGAGACATGCATGTTAAAGTCAAGTTTGAGCTTCGTAAAGTAACTATTTAGGTTTAAAATTTCTTAAAAAGTTTAAAGTTGATCAAGATCTAGTAATTTATGTGAGATCACATACTAAAAAATGAGATATGATGGTTCATGATAGATTCAAATAAGTCATAATGTCCCTAGGTTTAATCCCTTTGAAGAGCTACAAGTTGGACAAGATCTGACAATGTAGATCAACTAAGCAAAATTCTAATGGTGTGATCTTGACTACTAAGAAAGTGGACCTAATGATATCAAAGGCTCACATTTATTTGTACATATTGATCCAATAGTATGAGGTGAGACAAAAGGGTTAATGAGATAAAGAGGCCACCATGTGGTATAAGTGTGTAAAGTAGTAAGTTGATAATAGGATCATGAGATCAACACATGATTGACAAGTGACATGAGCACATTTTATCTAGTAGAGGATTTATAGATTGTGTTTGTTCACATCAAGTAGATCAATAGAGAAAGATGATTTAAAATATCAATGATCAAAGTCAATTTTTGATGGCTAATAAAATAAAGGCAAGATCAGGTGACTTAGACAAAGGTTGATAAAGCAAGTTTTGACAGAGAAAGGTAAATAAAAAGCATGGATCCAAGTATGACCATGGTCTAGTTTTAACCAAAGCTAATGTTTCAAAGGATGCCACCAACTTAGACACGTGACTTCAATTGTTTCATCTATGGGACCAACTACATGAAAAAGACCCTTCTTTCCACTATTTCTAACTATGGTGAACTAGTGAAGAGAAGTTAACACTAGGACAAAGCTCAAATAGATTGATATGATTATTATAACTACATTAATGGCAAGACCTAGCTTATAATAACTTTATCCCACCATTTCAATCATTGGGGAGCATCAATGAGGGAATAATGTAACTATGTAATGGGTTAAAGTGACTTAGATCAATCAAAAGGTTTGAATAAGCATTATTTATAGAGGCAATTATAAATAAGGTTCAAATGGATTTAATCCCATTTATTCCTCTTTTGGCACAAAGACCTCTCTTTAAAGGCCCTTTCTTATATAATTATAGGCTTGGAGATATTGCTAAGCATCCCTCAGGATGGTATGACTAGACTCTACTAGAAATTATATTTTGCACCTCTTATAATAATGAATAGAGTATTTTGTAGTTATTTAATAATTTTCACTTAGTGTTTTATATTTATTGATATGGAAAAGTGATTTTCATCTTCCCTTTATAGGTCTAAGTCCAACCTAAGTGCTAAATAAATTTTCTTCCAGGTCATCTAGTGTGTCTTAAAGTTGATGTATCAAGTAAAGAGTGTATAAGTTGATTTTAAGTGCTTCTAATCAATACTTACCCTCATTTTACTCCAACCTAAATCCATGAATCAACCTCTAGGTGAAACACTATTGATTGGAAACCATTATAGACATTGCATTAGTTCTATTCATAGTCTATTAGTGTGCTAATGAGTTAAATATTGAGAGTGGATATTTTAATATTTGGTGCATCATCTCCTTTGTATTAGGTTTAATTAATGCATTTTTGGACTCTTTTTTCCCTAAGTAATCAATTGGTATAGATAGGAACATTTCAAGATACATTCAGGGAGTTGGCCTTTAAATTTGGAGGCTCATTTCTAATATAAGTACAACCACATACCTGGAAATGTTCCCATGTTGCCCAAATTTGGAAGAATATTTAATAACTTCTTATAGGGTGCAATATTTGGTGACAATATGTTCAACATGCACAGTGGGATAAATTATCTTCAAGACAACTTGTCAAGTTGAATGTTGGTTTTAACAACATCAACTATAAATTGGTGTGCTTTTGGCAACTCCTTCATGGTAAATCTAGTTTAAGGCCATTAATTTTTTATAAATGTGCTCTCATAATCCATTTTTCTCACTAGGTCATCCTCTAATACAACATTTAGTCCTATTAAATCACCCATTCAGCCTAAAATTCCTCTTGAAGTTCATTATCCATAACCTAATTTTCCCTTTGAAGATTGAGTAAATTTTTCTAGGGAGGAAGAGGTTTAAGAGGTTGAAGAAATTGAATATATTAAATAAGAAGACATGGATAGACCTCATTATTTCCCTACTTTAAATATTAATAATTTAACTCAACTTCACATATATGATGCCTTTCTTCCTAATACCACAAAAGGTGTGCCCACATTAAATGGTGAGATTCATGTCACACCTAGAGATCACATTAGAGATGTTTCTAACTTTTATAGTTTCCACAATATTATGTGAGATAACATTACCATTATACTCTTGGACATGTCCTTTAAAGGTAAGGATATTAATTGGTATATGACTTTATAATGTGGATGTATCACAACATGGGATGATTTTAGAGTGTTGTTGAATTCCAGATTTGGAAATGAAAGCCATTGGGACTAAAATTGATAGCATGCTTTAATCTATGGGAGATTCCATGCTCCCTAAAGCATATGAGATTTCTATGAAATCTAAAAATAATCTCATCCAAGTTGGAATATTAAAACCTAAAGTGTCTTTGAATCCATTATCTCATGCTTATGTTATCACTCTAAAAGTGGCTCAAACTCCTAATGCCAATACTAAGCCCAAGGTTGCTCCTAAGAATGCAAATAATACCATGGAAAAAGATGCATGTATTCAATGGTTGGAATCTAAGATTGAGAGAGGAAATATACAAAAAAGGTGCCTATCATAATAATTACCTTTATCATCAATAAAATGGAAGAGGAAGAGGCTAATGGAATCCTAATCCCTATAAGCTTACAAACTCATACAATCCTAACTCTACCACTAATGCAAGGGAGATAGTACCAGTTCATAGAAATTTTGTGTATGGAGAAGATTGGAATCAAGACCAATTCAGGGATGTTAATTATAATGGAGATAAATATTTTGTGGCTCAATGAGTAGTTGTTCCCTTGCTATCAAATGAGGGTGAGGTGATGATGCAAGTTAGTGAGGATTGGTAACCTCAAGGAGAGATCTTCACTAGTTTTTTGGTTAATGACAATTTTGTGATAATCAAGGAGCCTCTATTATATAAAATGCAATGGCCAAGAGGAAGGATATATGGGGTGGATTATCAGGCCCATAGGATCATCCAATCCTCCTATAAGGTAATAAGACATAGCTACAAGTGTGACACTTCCAAAAATTTCTACATCTCAATCAAGACAAAATATAGTAAGGTCCACTCTTATTACTCAAGTTACAAGTAATTATCCACATACAAGATCCCAAGATAAATTATGTATGGAATCTTTAAACATTTTATATTCTTTGAAGAACACTAAAACATCCATTTCTTTTTTGGATGTTCTTCATATGCTTGGTCAAAAAGAACTCTTAAAAAAGTAATTATCTACTCTCCCTACTAGTGTCTCACCCTCAAATCAAATTCATGGTCATGTTTATATTTTAAATTCTCATAGCACCATTGTTTAACCATCCATTATTGTTAATAAACCTCCACCATTTTACCTCACCCTCATTATAGATGACAAGTTGGGACATAATTGCATAGTCGATAGTAGAGCTTCTACTTCTATCATGCCCAAAGTTGTAGTTAACAAGTTAGGTCTAAACTATGAACCAAATATAAAAGGGGTCCTTAAATTAGTTGGTACACATACCAAAATATTAATACTAATAAAAATATTGAAGGTTTTCTTTAATGATTGTCCTAGTTTTCCTATCTTGCAAGACATAGTTGTGGTTGATCTTCCAAGCCACTTTGCAATCTACCTATCAATGGAATTCAAAGGTAAGATATATGGGTACCTCATAGCTAATTGGTATTTCTTGTATTTTTAAATAATTTATGGGGATAAGGTGATAATTAGGACATAACCCCTTTCAAGGTTTCATATTGAGCCTTCTACTGAGAAAAGGTCCAATATAAATTATGTGGCCCATGAAAAAAATGACTCTGTTATAGATGATGGCACTTATTATAAGCTTGAGGGTATTTAAATTTTTTTTATTGATGAATATGTAACTAATAATTATGATCATTATCCCTATGATTTTGTGGAGGAAACTAATTTTGGATTGTATTAAATACATAAAGGATTACTAACATCTCTACTTTCCAAGGAAGAGGGTGAAGATGATGAGTCATGGAAGATGTTTTCTGATGGTTAAAGAAGTAAATTTGGTGTAGGGGCTAGTATTATGTTTGTATCCCCATATAAACAATAATATTATGCTTCATAAATATTTTATTTTAGTTATACTTGTAATGTGGTTGAGTATGAAGGTTTAATTCATGGCCTTCAATGGGCAAGGAGGAAAGGAATCAAGAACTAGAAATTATATGGATACAATGAATTGGTTATGCATCAGGTGACAAATGTGGTTGGTACCAATAACCCTTTGTTTAAGTAATACAATCATAGGTTATGATATTTTCTTAAATACTTCAAATTCAATTAATATACAATCAATTCCATGGGAGAAAAATAGTCATACTAATAGACTAGCTACCATAGGAACTTAATATCATAATCAAACTAACACAAAAGAGGAGGGGAAATAGTCTCATATTAATCTAATTATCATACCTTATGTACCTAATAATTAATTGTCTTTTTAAGTGTTTTATAGTGACAAACACATTGTATTCTTCTTGAAAAATGAGGTTGAGTTTTCTTCAAAGAATCAAAGGAGGCTCCAAGAACAATTGGGTGATCATATTGTGAAACTAAAAAGAAATAAGATACATAAGGTTTTTGTGACCTTAGAAACTATATTCAATGATAATTATTATAATAATAAGGAAAAAGTGAGTATGTCTACAAAATAGGAGAATTATGAAAGAATCTTGATCTTCAAAGATAAACTCCTCAAACTAGGCAAGGTATGTTCTACATTACAAAATAAGCATTCATTGAGTTGTGTAGAATTTTCATGATATATTTACTTGGGAATATAAGTACATTAAATTATTTTATCCTAGCCTATCACACCATACCATTGAGTGATAACCTAGAGTTAAACCGGTTAGATAAAATCAAAGACCCATTAACCCCAAGGTTGAGCAACTCATGAAGTTAGAGCTTACCAAACTCTTTGAATCTAAGATAATATTTCCAATAAATCATTAAATATTGGTATATAACCTTGTTATTTTTATAAATAATAATGGTTAGATAAGACTTTGTGTTAACTTTAGAGTTCTTAATAGGGTATCACTCAAATATCACTATCCCTTACCCTCAATAGAGCAGATTTTGAAAATGGTTTTAGTTCATAAACATTTTTATCTTCTAGATGGATATTTAGGATTTAATCAGATTTTATTTAGTGTTTATGATTAGTTTAATACAACCTTCACTACTAAATGGGATACTTTTACTTATAGGAGGATGCCCTTTGGTCTATTTAATGTCGGTGCCACATTTCAAAGAGTAATGGACATATATTTCAAAGGTTTGATTAATGAGATGATATTGGTATAACTATATGATATACCAATGTTTTATAAATATGATAATGAAAACATGAAACCCTTGAGGTAAGATTTTTAAATATGTAGGCAGTATGAAGTATCTCTTAATCCAAAAAAGTGCATCTTTGTTATTCATGAAGGTAAGATATTATGGCACATTGCTTCCAAGGATGGTTTGACTATTGACACTAAAATAATGGAGGATATTACATGATTAACATTCCACTTGAATAAAAAATGTCTTCAAAGATTCTTAGGTAAGATAATTTTTTTAAGGAGGTTGATACCTAGTTTTGCGTCTTTGGTGAAACCTATCACATTTATGCTCAGGAAGAACCAAGTCTTTTCTTGGACCAAAGAGGGTTAGATTAGTTTTGAAGCCATAAATAAATCAATTGTAGAAGATCATAATCTTTTGAATATTGATTTTACTAAATTCTTCATGTTGTATTCTTTTTATAGCCTTGATGCTATATTAGCCATACTGATGCAAAAGAATGATGAGAGTTTGGAATAACTAATTGAATTATTTAGTCAATGTTTAGAATATTATGAAATCATGTACACTTTTGTAGATAAAAAATTCCTTATTTTTTAAGGGGACTAAATAAATGTAGACATATGGTTTTAGATAATAAGATTCATGTTATGGTCTCTCATCTTATCACCAATTTTTTTTTAGCAAAGATCCTAGTGAAAAGAGGGTAGGGTGGATCACTAAAGTAATGGAATATGATTTTGATATCAAGGTGAAAAAATTGATAAGGGTTAAAGTCATTTATGAACATATATATTTAGATCTTCATGAGTGAAACGAATAGTCTCTAGTCAATCATGATGGTTCCCAATCAGCTGGTTCATTACCTCCATAGAGTTGGACATAGGATGTGATCAGATTTCTTCAAAATGGTGATTATCCTAAAAATATGAGTAGATCACAAAGGAGATATTTTATATTGAAATCTATTCCCTTTTGTCTTATGGATGGTGTTCCTTTTAGGAGGGACATCAATTATGAGCTATTGATATGCATTAATAATGATCAGTGTGGAGTGTTGCTTGAGAAGTTCCATGATGGGATAAAATGAATTCATTTATCTCTGAGAACCATAAATAATAAGATAATGAGGGAAGTTTATTATTATCCTAGCCTCTTCAAAGATTTCCATGCTTAGGTGAGAACATGTGGACAATTTGCTTTATTTGGAGGAAAATAAAAGCTTGTATCTCTTCCTTTAAAGCCTATTTAAGTTGATCAATCTTTCGTGTGATGGAGTCTTTATTTAATTAGAATGATAAATCCCCCATCAAGTTCTGGTCATAAATGGATACTCACATCAACTAACTATTTTACAAGATGGGTTGAGGTAGTAACATTAAAATAAGGTAATGAGAATTTTATCTTGGAGTTCTATGAGAGCATCATAACAAGGTTTGTTACTCCTATTATCATTTCATATAATTTTCTTTATTTTATGGGTGCTAAGATAATTGATTGGGCAAATAGTAATGGCAAGTTCTTGAGCACTTCATCCAACTATTATGCTCAAAGTAATGGGTTGGCTAAATATACTAACAAGAATCTGATCAGAATCATTAAGAGAACCTTGAAGTATAGCCAAAGATCTTGGTACACCAATAAATATATCCTTATGGGATGATAGGATAGCTTACAAGAGGTCAATAGGGAATTCTCCTTTTGTACTTAACTATGGAAGGGAATCTAGGTTGTCTATCTCTCAAGAGATACCTACCTTAGAGTTATCACATCAACTAGAGTTGATTGATAATACCCAAATGGAGGTGAGATTGAGAGAATTAATGGAGTTTCAAGAGACTAGGAACAAATATCATCAAGATATGGAGTATCACCAAGTAATAAGGAAGATGTATTTTGACAAGAAGGCAGCTCCAAGATCATTTTAGGAAGGTGACATAATATTTAAATGGGATTAAGATAGATCAAAACCAAGGAGACATACCAAATTTAACACCCTATAAAATGGACCATATGTCATCATCAAGTACAAGAAAATTAACTCTTTTTAGTTAGCAAGGATGAATGGAGAAGATCTACATATCCCTATAAATGGGATACATTTAAAACCATTCTATTGAGAACTAAAGATCAATTTTGTAAATATTAGATTAGGTGTCTGTTTCCTTTCTTGTTTTATTGTGTTCTAATAAGTTCTCATGAAGCACATGTGTTTTTATATTTTGTGTCTTATTCTTGTTGTTTTCTATTATTATTGTGTGTTGTCATAGGGTAGTTTATATGTCAAGCCTATAAACTTATGAATACATATCCCATTGGATAGGATTACGTTGCTGGTCATGGCATAGCAATCATGTCACCCTTGGGAAATCACCAAAAATGTTGACCATTTTTACCTCAAGCTAAAATGGGTCAACCCCCTATAGTAAAAATCTTGTATAGGGGATATTTATAATGTTATAGGGTATGTTTTAGCTCATTTGATGTCATTTAATATGCCATTATATCCTTTTCCATGGTCTAGCTTAGTCCTTATGTCATTTGGTTTCTTAGGGGTCATTTTAGAGTCATATATGCAAGTGGAAAATTTTCATGGCATTCAAGAAATTACAAGAACAAGTCTAATAAAGCTTAGTTTACACTTAGGAAATATTTCAACTTTTGGATAAGTGCTAGAATTATTCTTGGGTATTCATGTTTTGTGTCTTTAAAAAAAGCCCAAATCAAATATTTTTAAACAAAATTGAAGACATTCTTTTTATTTTGTAGAAAATTTTCCACACATTGTATGCAACTAAAGTGCAAGGCATAATTATCTCAAAGAAATTATTCTAGTTTATTTGGCTAAGTGTCAAAATTATTTAGGTTAAATTATCTTGAAGGTAAAAGACTAAGGAAAAATATTTTAATAAATTTTTTTGAGATAATTTCTCAGAGGACATTTATTTCAGACAAAATGTTTGAGACAATCTTTTCAAAAAAAACATTCTTTCAGAGAAAATGTCTAAAACAAAAACTCCTTGTCAAAACCCTGAAGTCATTTATTTTAGACATTTTTTCTAATATAAAAGGCCCATAGACATATTTATTTCATATAAAGTGTTCAAGACAAAATGTCTACACTAATATGGCTGATGCAAAGATCCAATGGAATTGAATGGTTTTAGAGAAATTATTTGTCCAGTGCCTTTAAAATTGATCTAAGTAGGATCTCACACTATTCATAAGCTCATAAGGACATGAAATAGATTAAAAAGATCTATAAAATTCATTATGACCTTAAAATATTTAATCAAAATGACTTGGGTAAGTTTAAGGACCAAACCTTCAACAAGACATCATGAAGAACTAGACTAGACAACATGTTTGTGCATTTTATAAATGATCTTAAGAATCCTTGCATGACCATAAAACCATGTGTAGTCAACGTACTTAGTTTCAAGATCATTCTCTTCAAGTTTCATAACTTGATGAGTCATCTATCTCAAGATCTAATCCTTCAAAATTTAGCTTGTTGAGTCTAAGTAGCTAGGTCATCTTGCACATCACATAGAAATGAGCAAACCAGCTTGTTTGATTTTTTTTTTATATTCACTCAAAAATCCATGTAAGCTAAAGGACTATAGTGCCATGTATTTTTTCATTCTAGGAACATGCTCTACAAGTTTCATGTCTACATGAGTTTTCTAGCTCAAGTTATGGAGTTTCAAAGTTGGTCACGTAGAGTAAGATGTTCACACAAGTGTCAAATCTAATCCTCAATAAATATACATTTAGATTAAAATTATTAGTGATAGGCACATACATATCATGCAAAAAACATAGGTTAGATCACTTGAACATTTTATAAACACACTTAGAAAGCTCCTAAAGCTAGTAAATAAAGTGGGCAAAATCCTTTTAGCATCAATAACATTTACAAATTTGGTGCCTCCATGAACTTTTCACTTTTAGATTCAAGCTTTCAAAGTTGCTCAAATAATGGGATAAATTCATGCTAACATTAATTTTGAGATACATAAAGTAATCATTTGGGTTTAAATTTATTTAAAATGTTTAAAGTTGATCAAGATCTAATAGTATATGTGAGATTGCATACTAGAACATGAGATATAATGGTTCATGCTAGAGACAAACAATTTGAAATCTCCCTAGGTTTAAGATTTTTAAAGAGATATAAGTTGGAGAAGATCTGATGATGTGGATCAACCAAGTAGAGATCCAACAGTGTGAGCTTGACTAGCAAGAAAGTGGGCCCAATGATATGAAAGGCTCATATTGCTTCATACGTCTTGATCTGATAGTGTGAGTTGAGTCAAAAGGTCAATGAACTTGAGAGACCACCATGTGGCATAAGTTCATAAAGAGATATACTAATAATAAGATATTGAGATCAATGCATGATTGACAAGTTTCATGAGTACATCCTAGCTAGCAGAAGATCTATGGATTGCATTCATTCACATCAAGCAGATTAATAGAGTAATATGAGTCAAAATATCAATTATTTTATTATGTTTTTGATGTCCAATCAAATGAATGCAAGCCTAGGTGACTTATATGAAGGTTGACAAATAAAATTTTAATAGGGAAAGGTAAATAAAAAGCATGAAGTTTAGTTTGAACATGGTCCAATTTGAACTAGAGCTAACATTTCAAAGGATGCTACTAAAGTGGACATGTAAACTTCAATAGTTTCATCTCCAAGACCAACTACTTGAAAATTACACTTATCTCCACTAGTGAATGCCATGACAAACTAGTGAAGAGTAGTTAACACTAGGATAAAGATCGAACAAATTGATCTAGTTATTCTAAATGTATTGATGCTAGGAATAAGCTTATAATAACTTGATCCTACCATTTCAACCATCAAAAAGCATCAATAAGGGAATAATGTAACTATGCAATAAGCCAAAGTGACTTGGATCAATCAAAAGGTTTGAATGAGCATAATTTATAGAGGTAGTTATAATTATGATTCAAATGGAGTTGATCCCGTTGATTACCCTTTTAACACCAAAACCTCTCTCTCTAAATTTCATTTCTTCTATAAATATAGACTTGGAGATATTTTTAATCATCCCTCAGGCGGGTATGACTAGACTCTACTAGAAATTGTATTCTACACCTGTTAGAGTAATGAATAGATTATTTTGTAGTTGTTTACTAATATATACTTAGTTTTTTATATTTATTGATATGAAAAATTGGTTTTCATCTTCCCTTTATAGGTCCCAATCCAACCTAAGTGCTAATAAAGATTTCTTGCAAGTCATCTAGTGTGTTTTAAGGTTGATGTTTTAGGTACAAAGTGGATAATTTTATTGTAAGTGCTTCCAATCAAGCATTAACCTGATCTCCCTCTAGCCTAAGTTTAGCAATTGACCTTTAGGTGAAACACCATTACTTAGAAACCATTGTAGACATTGCATTAGTTCTATTCATAGTCTAGTAGTGTGTCAATGAGTTCAATCTTGAGAGTGGATCTTTAAATATTAGGTGTATCACCTCTTTTAGAGTAGGTTCAATTCATGCATTCTCTAAATCTTTTCCACATAAGTAATTAGTTTTCATAGATAAGATAATTTCAAGATACATTCATGGAGATAGCCCTTAAATCTACAAGTTCATTTAAAATATAGGTACACCCACATACCTAAAAATGTCCCCACGTTGCCCAAATCTGGAAAAAACTTGAACAACTTTTTTTAAGGTATAAGATTTGGTAACAACCTAGGTTTAAAACATGATTTATATGATTCACTGTTAGTGACATACCTTCAATAATTTTTTACCCTACTAGACACTTATGTATTGTATAGGGGCACTAAAATTGACACCAGTGTTTAGATTTTTTAACTAATGCCCATAACTCAAAATTCATCCAAATTATAAATCTTTCAAAACATATGGTTTAGCTTATTTTTATTATCAAACCCTTTCATGAGATATTTTCAAAAGGAATAGTATAAATAATAACTATATCATACTCATTATTCATCTATAAAATACCAATAAATAACCTATTTAAGTTATTCAATCAATTTCACAACTAATCTATACTACCTTATACTTATTTATATTTTGGTCATAGGATCAAGCATATTACAGGTCTCAAGCATTGAAACAATAACCCATGCATAGTATTTGTCAAGTTACAATATAGATCATTTAATGCACTTATATATAATATATTTCATCATCATTCACATGCAATCCCACACCTATAGGATAACTACGTATGTATGAGGCCCTCATTAGAGTAATGTATATGTAGGAAATACTCATTGACAAATGGGTCCTTGAGATTAGATTGACATCATGATCTTAATAATCCTTTTTTCTTATATTACATAACCCAAGGTGAAGATTTAAGATTTGAGTTATATAAAGATATATAGAGCCTATGTACATGAACAAGACACATCAATAGAAAAGTGGCATAAAACCATAACAAGTCTATGCAATATCTTCTTAGTATAATGAATATTTTGTATATTAAAAAAGTGTTGATCCACATATATAATCATATAATTAAGTGTCCATAGGTCAATGAAATTGTATAGGCCACCATAAATAATATTTTACTAATGTAACCATAGGATCGTTAGCATCAGTATGCCTATTTTCATAATTTCACATCTCAAATCCACCTACACATATGAAAAAGAGATAAGTATTATCTCTTCTTTGTTTTATAATTATTAAAATAATAATTAGCATTATACTTTCCATATTTAGGAATTTTTGAGATTTTGTATATTACATTTTCCAAATTAATTTAATGTTTCTACCTTAAAATAGTTTTATTAATCCATTTTATTAGGATATTTTACTTATTAAACCCTCATGCCCCAATATAAAAAGGATCAAGTATAAGTAAAAAAATCTAGGAATTTGTCTACCTAACAATCCAATAAGAGGCATATGACATCAAGGTCGATGCGAATAGATGAAATAAATCTAGGAATTGGTCTACCTAACAATCCACTAAGTGGCATGTGACATTAAGGTCGATGGGAATATATGAAATATCCCCCTTAATTATAATATTTTACACCTTAATTGGTTTCTAAAGAATAACATCTGTGTAGGAACTAAAATAAATTATCATTTATAAATTGTAAAATTAGTTTTACATGAATATTTAAATTAAACCCTAGTTATTTCATACTTCCACCATCAAGTCTTGTAACTAAATGACCTTGACTTAATATTAGGTTTCTTGAAGTTTCTAACAAATTATTAATAATTTTGAGAAATAAGATAACCTATATCATTAAATAAGGGTTTTAATTTTATTATCACTACTATTAATTACATTTGTATTCTTCTAAAAGTATTTATAAATATATTTTAGTCCCAATAACTTATGGAAGATGGTTGGATAATTCTAGATCATAAATATTGTTTATGAAATTTGGAATTGAAATATATTAGGATGAAGGCCTTAGTTTCTTTGAATTTCCTTCTATCTAAGATGCTAGCTTAATGATAATTCATTGTTTGTGTAAATGTTATCATTCACCATGAATGTGTCATATACTTGAAAATGTCTTAATATCACAACATATTTTGGAAAATTAAAATTACTTCAATTTAAGCCTTATATAAATATGTTAATCTCAATACTTTATTTAAGATAGATGTTGACCGCTTATTATAGTGGGTCCCAACAACTTATGATATAATACCATAATTAGTTGACTAATTCAATCAAATGATAAGTCTATAACATTATGGTTAGAATAATACACATATGGGATTGACTATTACAATTTGATACCCACAACCCTAAAAAGTTAAAAGTTTCAAGATAATTTTTGGGGTTTGGGACAGTGGTATCGAGCTTAGTTCATACACTAGGGTTCTCTTGGAAATATGTGACTAAATTTTTGTTGACATTTCTTCGGATGGTAATGACATAAATGAACAAGGGAAATGTTGGTAATAGTTCATGTAGTGGTAATGATGATACAAAATGGCAAATAACAATGCTAGTAACAATGTTTCCAATATTGATGTTAATTTTAATGGTGGTGATAATGAGATAGGCAGAAAAAATAAAAAACATTGTTTTTTAATGACCACATCAATAAAATTATCTACAATAATGATAGTTATTTCAATAATGATAATGCTAGAAACAAATACAATGATAGTGGAGATATTGGCATGGATCATGTTGATAACCATGTTGGGTATAATTTTATCTTAAATTAAATTTTGGGTATACTTTATAACATCCAAGTGAAAATGGAATAATATCACCATATATTAGAGAATTTGGAAAATATTTAGGAAAGATATAGATATGAATAAGTGCTCAGAATGGACAATGGGGTAATAACCTTGGGTATCATGATGTGGTACATCCTATATGAAAATGGGTTAGTATTAACCTATACGTATGCTACCTATTAAATATCTAGACTCATATAAGGTTAATCAAGGGAACCCAATGATAATTAATGTTGCAAGATGTGACCAATGGATCCACAAACTTAGCAAGAGGATCACTTGCAATGCAATATCAAATGAAATGGTTCTAAATCCTTTGGCTAATAAAATAATGAAGCATATCTATCTATATTTTTTTAAGTAGTCTAAAGTTAAAATCAATTAACATAAGTAAATGGGGTAGGATTATAAACATATCAAAATGGATAAGTAGCCATGGTAGGAATATGGGATAATCGACTACCTAAAATGGATAAATATAAAGTTCATGTAATCTTATAACCACATTAAGTATAAGTGTATATAAATATTAAATAAGGATACACACACATGTATTTACTAAGTAATAATAAACTTATATCTACTAAATTAATGAATTAATCTTAGAATATACTTATTTTGAATATAACCCAATGAGCCTCAATCTACCCATTGGCCAATGGTGGTTTGAAAGAGATTGTTGTGGTTGTGAATAATCTAAAGGATTAATAATGTGATATATGAAAACTGAATACCTCTTATAAAATATCTAATACTTACACAAGATAGGCTTTGTTCAAGACAAGACTCTAAGAAATAACTCCTCCAAATGTGGATTAGGGCAGAAGTGTGAGAAAAAATAGAGTGAAATGAGTCTACGTGATATATTTTAATGGAAGGGTGACTTGAATTTATAGTGGAGAATGATCTTAATCCATCCCTAAGTTAATCTTACAATATAGGCTAGGCCTTATTTATTTAAGTGGAATTGGTTGACATTAAATGTTAGCTAAGAAGAAACAATATGAATGGAAAAAATACAAATTGAGAACTACATAAACCAAGTCAATATAGTATGATAATGTAAAAGGTGTGGAACACATTATATCATCCATGGTCAATGTATTTTTAAAACACACTAAACTACATCAACCATGGATGATGTTTTTATAAAACACACTCAACTACATCGGTCATGATAGATGTAGTTAGAAAACACACTCAACTACATCTACCGTGGTATATTAATTTGTAAATAAAATGAGCTACATAAACGATGGTAGATGTAGTTTTAAGGCATGCACTCAAAGAGATTGAAACTCAATAGGTTGTTACAAGAAAAAGTGTCACTAAGTAATAAAATTGATAAATATTATGTATACATATTCCCCACCCAAATCTCATAATATTTCATGATAATGTAATATGGGATGGCACTTTAGGAGAGAGAATACTAATGAAAAAACTAATCTAACTCCAATGAAATAAAGAAACAATTGATAAAAGTAAATAAAAATAACTTAAAGTACCATATGCATACCTTAACTTACCCTTATATTGTAACATTAAATTAAAATATCACAGTCTTGATCATAGAGGGTGAAATAATTACATTTGATAAATCTTAGGGATATAAGGATAAAAAAATATAATAAATGTGTGCATACACATGATGGTCAAAGCAACAATGAATAACTCTAAAAAAAGATAAAATAACTTTGAAGTTGGCAAGCTATGATCTCAAAGATAGGTTAGAACCAAAATACTAAACATGTAATTTTTATAAATGAATGTATAACACACTAAATCATGTGAAAAAACATATAAAACACTATTATTACATGAAATATCAATGTAATAAAAATCATACAAAGATATGGAAGTAAATAAATATAATCCCATGTAATATCAACTTGTCAAATCAAACACAATTAAAACATAAATGATTAAAAAATAAAGTATAAGTAAAAATGTAAGACAAGTGTGTTAAGTCAAACATAAATAAAAATTTTAAGCATGTTAAATATCATACCTAAGATAGGTACACTCAAACAAGAACATGGTGGATAAATGGAAAATTAAAATGTCTAAAAAATGATGAATCGACTTAGTGCTTTATCTAAAATGTGATGTAAGAAAACACAACCATATAATGACATGAATAATATGATAAATATATGGTGTGGTAATCAAATGTGAATGGATGTTTATGAGGAAAACTTGGTCCTATCTGAGTTATTAAAATAAAATTCAAAAAGTAGAATCCAATAGGTGTAAGTATGTATATGTGATTAGCTAAAATAAATAATCATCAAGAGGATACCAAGAAATATATGATGTAAATAAGGAATGTAATGAGCCACAAAAGTGATTTATAAATCCTTAGGAGAAATGAGACAGACTAAAAAAGTGAGAAATGATAGAAACTATTGACATTAAGGACCTAGGACACTTTAAATAATTAACACAAATCTTTGACTAACAAGTGAAGTACGTAAATCATCACATGAAGGATACATACATGAAATTAAAAGGATCCTACCTTCCCAAAACATTTTCCATATTCCTCATGACCCCTTACACATCCATCAATTTACTATGGATATTGGTTAATTATGTGAGAAAGTAGGTGGCACTAAAATGGAAGAAGATAGTAAGATGTAATGAGATGTCCTACCCAATTGTACTGGTGTACCACACCCCAATAGACCTTTGATATATCACAAGGACAACTATGGAGTTTGAGCTTCAACTAGTATATGAGATATTCTAAATAAATATCACATAATTTAGTGTGATCTAACTTTTAATATTGTATTAACTTTGTATTTTCTTATGATATGAATTTTTTAACTCTTTTGTATTTTTTGTGCTCCCCCTGCATATAGATTCAAATGACCAAAAATGAATGGTATAGATAAATAACATAGGAGAGCTTACACTTGTCCACTAGATAGGACACAAAGACCATAATGTCTAAACACCCCTAAACTTGCACACAAGTGTCCAATCTTAAAACTGGCATATGTGTAAATCAAATTAAAGGAAATGAGGGAAATACAAGTAGCACAAGAGATTCATCCATGTAATAAGTTATACAATGATGAATATGTTTTTATATTATCATAAGGAGGTAAAATATCACTAATAAAGGAATGGGACTATGTTGTTATACTATGTTTTGATGTCACTACGGAAGTCATACTAACATACATGGGATCTAACAAAATCACTAAACAAATTATTACTCATTCTAAAAGAAGAGGAAAGTAAATTGGAATCCATAAATAGGGAGAAAGTAGATAAAGGATAAATAATAACAAGGAATCTAAGGAAAAATTGATTAAAATGTGACAAAGGTAAAATGATAACATTGAAAATGATACCTAATAACCACAATGGAAACAAAGGGGGAAAGTAAAATGAAATAAAATCAAAGAACCAAAAAGTAAATAATGCTACTTAAAATTATGCTAAATGAAATGACACACATGAAAACAAAGAAAAATGAGACCAAAAAGTATAATAAAAGCATATGTTAACATCTATATTAGAGATGAACATGTGAGTTTCAAGCCTATGTGTCTCAAAAGGTTATTTGAAGTTTAATTATTTTGGTTGTAAGATGTGAAATGTTCTTGATGGCTACCTCAATCGAAAGATGAGATATTAATAAGTTAATAAATTGATGGTGGGCATAATAACATGCCCCAAGATCATGGATAAGATTAGGGATGGGCACTAAAACATGCCCCAAAGGTTTAAGTATGGATAATGACACAAGGTGCCCCAATGTGTGTAGTATGAAAAGGATGGGCATCATAAGATGCCTCTTATGTGTAAAATTAATAGGATGGAATCATAAGATTCCACAAACTATGGGATATAGATGAATTAGAGATAACCTTGAGATTTAAAGCCTAGGAATGATGTCAAAATATATGTAAGATTGTGTTACACTAGGAAATGTGGCATTTAATGCCATGTCAATATCTATGAGAGGTGATATAAAATTACACTAAACCATATTGACTAGGTTGATACAATCTAAATAGATAAACTAAAATTATCTATATCCATTAGGTCAATATAGTCTGATGAAATAGGAGCTTACTATTCACCCAATAATCATGTTCTGAGAAATGCTTATGAGATTAAGTTCTCAGAGAGAAAAATAGGGGAAAATGCATGGGACAAAATGTCCCCATAAATTTTATGGCCTTATTGGTGGTCCAATGGTCAGGTGGTTCCTAGTATAAACGTATTATATGAGAGAAACAACTTTAACCACTAGGGGTTCAATTCATATGAGGTTTTCATTTTCATTTACTTGATTTTTAATTATTTTTCTGGATCCTAATATCTAATTGATTCAACTAGTAAAATATATAAGGATTTCTTCACTGCAATTCCTATCACAACCTAAACTAGGGTAGGATATCATCCAAAAAAAATTTAATGGAGAGAGGGTAGAGAAAAAAAGAGGGTACTCCTTGATTTAAACAAGATGGTTAATATAAAGGATCCAAAATAATTCCTAGCCATAATTATACCATTGTGTGCCTAGTCTAGTAATTGCACAAACTTTTAACCTCTTAATGGGCAAGATTCTAAGGAAAAATGTGAAATACATTTATTCACTGAATACATTCTAAATAAAACCCATCTTGTAATCTATAATTATTTTTAAAAATGGATAAAATAAGATAAAATCAAACATTAACACATTCAAAAAACTAGTTACGATAGCTACTTCACAACATAACTAAGGTATCAATCTCTAAATAAACACACTAACAGTCCTAGCACTAATTCAAAAGATAAATTAAAGGACATGGACATGTTAGATGAAAAAACACAATAAAAATATGTATTTATCATTCTTGAAAATATTATATTATAATCAATTCTCTAGGCAATCAACTTAGGTAAAAAATAGAGTAAAGGTAGGTGCACTCTTGATAAAATTCCAATAGAGTTTTTGTATTTTATATATATATATATATATATATATATATATATATATATATATATGTTTCCATGAAGTTTACTCAAACCAATATTGCGGTGGTTATAAATATTTAGTGATGATTGGGGAATGCAGTTGGGATTTTAATAGATTTTCTAGCTTTACCATGATTTGTAGTTATAGGCCACACATCTTAAAGGCTAAATTTTTTCTTATTAATTTTTTAAATAATTTTAGATGATGTCATTAAGATGAATCCCTTTTCTTATCTACTCAACTAAATATAAATGTTCATGTTATGTGACTTGTTTAATGCTACTTGTCATATTGGCCATAAAGACTATCGAGCTGGATTGAAGTCTAAAATTTTTGTGCTTAATTTTATCCCCTATATTCATGTCAAAAACCAAATATTTTAGCTAGAACAAAGATATAGTCAACTTTAGGTTTGATGGCTTTATGATGGGTGAAAACCTATCAAATTTATTCTTATACACCACTAACATCATCATGCTCCATGTGTTTCCTTCTTTATTTATTTCTTATTATCCCAGTCAACTCTTTCTTTTTCTACCACTTGTCATAAATGCATATTTCCTAGGCTCTTTACTTGAAAATGTGACCCTATTTTATTTATTTCATTGATCACTATTCATAGGATGATGAAACATGGCATAATATTTCAAATATCTTTAACTATATAAACCCACACACAAAGTCCTATGCTCCCAAGATGTCCCCACTTGATGGCATATTGGATCTTCATGGCTATGAGGTTCTACTATGCTTTGTTGACTATCCACCAAGTCTTGGGATGTCATGATACTACCATGTGGTTTCATTATAGGAAGTAGGTATAAAGGTTACTATAATACTTAGGCTCATATTGATCATGATGGTGCCACATGGCATCATTTTGGATCCCTTCAACTTGGCCCTCGATTCTCTAACTCTCTGCTCTTTGGGATCATGCCACATGTCATGATCTCAATAATTAGAGAGATAAAATACTATTAAAATCCCATTGGGTTACAATAAAAGTTATGAAATATTTTATCACATAATTTATTTATAAACATTTTTGTTAATTATCATTATGTTTCATTTTTTGACTAATAAAATAATCTGGAATAGTAAATACATAAATATGTATTTAACATATGGCTAATATTCATTTAGCTTTTAAATAATATATAACAAATACAAGATAATTTTAATCATGTGATGAATATAAAAGTGAAAGGTATGCAAGTAGATAAAAATAATACACATTTACATTTATACACAAATTTATAGCCTCTATTATGTACAACATTTAGAATTATGTACTATTATTTAGCCAATACTATATTGAAGAATATTAAATCATAATGTACAAAATGTTACAGGTTATCTATGAATATCACTATAAACATGATATGACATATAAAAATACACATGAGCCTCATAAGATAGATCTAAAATAAATTATAATAGCCATGAGTAAGATTCTAATATGGTTGATTAGATGAAGAGAGGAAGAGTATCATTGAGGTGTTGTTCCTCCAACCACAAACCATTAGTCTCCTACATGCCTCCTCACTAGGAGTGTCCTCTTCATGAAGGGGTAGATAAAAGTAGTTAAAATATCAAGAATTCAACCAAGACATGTGTTTTTTACAACTACTAATGCATGCAACAGTCACATAGACCATGGAAAATAATAATCTATCTAATATGACATCATGAATACACATGTAAATTAGAATGTACATTAGAATGACAATGTATCAACTATAACATTACTTTGTCCAAAGTTTTCATTATGGAATTTATATTTCTCATGGATATGAGTCAATTCCAGACATACATACTCTTTGCTAATGAATCTAAATTTATCATATTATACTAGATGATATGTGTATACATTTAATGACATAAACCACACATACCTATCACCTACTATAAAATGAAACATGTATGGTGAAATCTCATAAAAAATCTAAAATCATAGTAAATACATTTTTGTAACATACTTCCACTCATCAAAT
>JARHVA010003716.1:1422500-1427500 GCA_037957365.1 Torreya grandis
TTTATAAATTAAATAAGTATTTTCCACCTAAATTTTTATATGGGGTTATTTGAATGGATTATTTTAAATAAAATTTAAATATTCCTTATTATGTTATTAGTTTTAATGTGGTTAGGGAGAAGTTACAAAGACACTCCACACTCCCATCATATGAGGCCTCTTAGCCTAGAGAGAGGTCACATAGTGAATCACAATAGTGGGAAGAGAGGTGTCATTCACCAAACATGGAGAGGAACAAGGAGTTTTGTCCACCCAGGAGTGACTCAAGAGTTATCATGTTGGACTTGTTGAGACTTTAGCTACCCACCTTTTATGGAGAGGGAGATGGTTTTATTTTAGAGGTGTGGATTTTGAGGTTAGATAGTTAATTTGATTTATAGGATTATGAGAGTGTCAAGTCTTGATTTGGTATCCTCATTATTAGAGATTCAATAAGCATTTGGTGGAGGAATGAGGAGTGAAATCTTTGTTTAGATTATAAAAATTTTACCTACGATATTTTTGAGGATTACTTTCATACTCAATACCTATCATAACACTTCAAAAATAAGAGGATTGAGGATTTACATAATATTTGTTAAGGTTTTAGTATTGAGGCTTAGTATGAGAGATGATTCCTTGAATTGATTTAGTATGTGGGTTTTCATTAGGATGAGAAACTATAAATTAGTTGTTTCATCAAGATATTTAAAGTGGATATATCTAGCATAGTTCATCTTATCTCTCCTTCAACCCTTGAGGTTTCTATTGAGAAAGCATATTTAGTAGAGGAAAATAGAGTAAAAAAATTGGAGGCTAGAGATCACTTATATGAAATTCATTGACCATAATGAGGTTTTAGATCATGAGGCACATATCCCCCACTTAGGGGTAGTTAAAATCACTCCCATTTCTCATTGAGGCCTCATCAATAGTCACGTCATCATTCAAAATAACACCCTTAGTAGTAATGCCATAACCCTCCACATGATTCTTAGAGAGATAGAGGTCAAGGTGGCAAAGGATGGAATAGAGATAGAAAAGGTTATATATATTAATTGGGTCTAGTATAGACACAATATTCCTATCATCAAAGACCAATAGTATTTACAAGATCGGGTTATCAAAGGTAAGAGGGATGAAAATGAGAAAGGAAAATCCCAAGGGAGTATGTTTCTTATGTGGAGATATAGATCATTATACATGAGAGTACCCACTTAGATCTTCTATTGATGGCTGACAAAAATTCCTTGTAATTAGGTAAATTTTTGATAATGCAGGAGGTGCTCACCACATGTATGTAGTAATGGATAATTAGCAGGAAGAACACTAGGATATAATGATTGATACTATAGGTAATATTAATGGGATTTATGTAGCAGTTCTATTTGATTCATGAACTTCCAATTCTTTTATTATGTCATCCCTTGTGGATTATTATGGGCCAATGTCATCTAGGCAGTGTGACCATTGGGATGTCAAGTTAGTCTCTAGGGTTAGGATGATGGTAGAATCTTTGTTTAGTGGTTATAATCTTGACTTGGGAATCTTCACCATCACTCTTGACCTTTTTATCATACCCTTAGGTTATTATGATGTTGTTTTGGGTATGGATTGGCTCAATTCCCACTAAGCTAAGGTGGATTATTGTTAAAAGGTTATCGAGTGTTGCAATAACCTTTGGAATGTGGCTATTATCATACGAATCAAGAGGCCCATATATCTTCATGTGATTTTTTCCATGAAACTTAGGTGGAGTGAAAATTAGGGATGTCATATGTATACCATCATAGTTAGTGATAGATATGATGACAAGAGTTCAAGGGTGACACTCAATGATAATCCTATGCTCCAAGAGTTTTTAGATGAGTTTCCTAATGAGTTTCCTAGACTACCCCTTCAAGGGAGATAGATTTTAGGATTGATATTTTATTGGAGTAGAGCTTATATCTAGGGATCCTTATAGGATGATTACAACTAAGATTTTTGAGCTCAAAATGTAGTTGGAATAACTTTTGGAAAAGGGACTCATTTGTCTAATATTTTCCCCTTGGGCAGCACTTATGATATTTTTAAATAATAAAGATGGTTCCCTTCATTTGTGTATGAACTACCAATATATAAACAAGGTAATGATACAAAATCATTACCCTCTCCCAAGGATTTATTGTTTATTTGACCAAATGAGAGGGGTTAAGTTATTTTCTAATATTGATCTTACGTCAGGGTGCCATCAATTGAGGATAACAAAGGTAGATATTCATAACACCACCTTCTATAGAAGTTATGGGTACTATGAGTTCACAATGGTATCATTTGGGTTGACTAGTGTACTTACAGTCTTCATGATACTTATGAATGGTGTATTCATAAGCTTTTTAGATAAGTTTGTTATAGTTTTCCTCAGTGATATATTTATCTACTCTCAAAGTGAAGACAAACATGTGGAGCACCTACATTGGGAATTACAAATTTTATGGGAAAATAAATTATATAGAAATTTGAGAAAGTGTTCATTCTTCTAGATAGATGTTTAGTACATTGGTCATTTCATCTTTGGTGAGAAGATCTCAGTATACCCCTCAAAGAATTGAGTGTTTAAAGTGTGTCTTATACCCACTAATGTGATAGAGGTTCATAGTTTTATGGGTTTGGTAGGTTATTATCACCACTTTACCTAGGAATTTTCTCAGATAGCACACCCCATCACATACCTTCAATGAAAAGGGAATAATTTAGTTTGGTAAAATAAGTGTGAGTAGGCCTTCTAGAGATTGAAAGATTGTCTAACTAGTGCACTGATCTTAGCAGTACCTAATCTAGATGGTAAATTCTTGGTATGTATTGATGCTTCTAAATTGAGGATATGAGTATTTCTCATATAGGAAAATTAGGTCATTGCCTTTGAGTCTCAAAAAACTCAAGGATTATGAGTTAAAATACCCCATTCATGACTTTGAGTTAGTAGTAGGGGTTCATGCACTTCTGAGATGGTGACATTTCCTCCTTGGTAGTCAATTTGTTTTAAGGATAGATCATTCAAGTCCTTAACACATATTTACTCAGCTTAACCTTAAATCCCATCAATGACATTGGATGGAATTCCTTTGTGAATACCACTTTGATATTTAGTATATCAAAGAGAAGGAGAATGTTGTAGTAGATGCCTTGAGTAGGAGGTGACATGAGATTGTGATCATGATTATCTAGGATGTGTTGGATAGTACACAACACGAGGTTGTATAAATGACCTTTTACATTGATTTGAGAGGAAAAATTATTGAATAGTTTCTTGTGGACAATATTTAATAGGATATTTTCTAGATGTTAGATTCATAAAAGGCCTTAAAGGGCAATTTTGTAGGTTATTCCTTTTGACAAGTTTAAACTCATAGGTCAAACTGTCACCCATATAATTTGAAACTTTGCTCATCCTGCTTGTTATCCTATTGATAAATGTGTCTATCTTTTTATTTATTTTTAATGTTTACTTGAAACCTTGGTTAGTAGATTTTAAGGTAAATTTGATAAGTTTAAGGTTTTTTTCACCATAACTTTGTGCATGTCTAGTCACTCCATGACTTGTTTAGCCAATTTAAAGTAATGACAGGATTATATGGTGTCTTTATAGGTCTAATATCATGTTTTAAGGTCATTTCATTCTTCATAAATGGTAAAAAAGGATATCTATATTCTTGATTAACATCATAATTTAGTTGGTTGTATTTTAGATCATTTTATGGATTCTAGAGAATATTTTGCAAGGTAATGTTAGTATGGTACCATAAGGAGGTTATAATACATATTTATAGACATGTAAATATCTTTTTAACACCTTTTAAAACATTTTCATTAGTTTTTTCTAGTGGTCATGACATTTTAGTGCTAAAAATGGCTCTTTTGAGGTTTTCTATACAAGTTTCAAGGTGAAATTAATTTTAAAACATATTCATGACTTCATATATTTCACTCAAGGTCAAATAAATGTTTTGGAAGGATATTTATATTCTAAAATTCATAAAACTCATCCATTTCTCATATCAATGTCTTTGGTAGCTCAAGGAAGGTTAAAGGTTTTTTCTTAGTACAAATAAGAGAGAGAAGGTTAGGTCAAAATATATTGGGAAATGATAGGGACCCTAATGAAATTAAATTTAGTGTAATTTTTTTTTAGATTCATATCCCCATATTTATGAAAATTCTTTAAGAATGTAAGGGGGTCACTATATCCTAGTTATCCATACAAGGTCCATCTTTGCCATTATTTCTTCACTTCATAACTCAAAAGATAATAATAATTATGGTTGGGTGATTTTAGGGTAAGATAGTACCTATTCCATGTTTTTTCATTAGGTACATTGTTTTTTATAGTGATCCTATGTTAGAAAACATTTTGCCTATGTTGTTTGTCAAATCCAGTAGTTATGTAGCATGTTTTGATTTGGTGATTGAGTATATTCATATTAAAGGGTTATCAAATTTGTGTCTAAATTATTATATACTCAAAACTCTAGGAATAAGTGTCAAAACAATTCATATATGACATCTCAAAGATTAAGCTTTCTCAATACTCAAGAAGTAACTCATGGGCCTAATTGTATAGAAATTTCCCTATGGACTTAAATTAATAGAGAAGTCATGAAGATAGCTTGGTCTGTGTAGGATCATAGATTAGTTTCATATTACTCATAATAATATTCAAGGTGAAAATTAGTACTCAAGAAAGAAAAAAAATTCAATTATGCCTGATATGCCTAAATGGCACATGCAAGCATGTGTGTCATGATCATAAAAGACTTCAAATGGATTGTGTGAACCTAAGAAATAATTATGAATGTTTGAATTATATATTTAAGATGATATAATCCATTTTAGGGATGATGATGTTAAATATACCCACCAATGTGAAAATCAAAATATTAAAAGAGGACTTTGAAACAAATTTTAGCATTATTTAAGGTTTTTTAGTAGAGTTTAAGGTAACAAGATGTATTCACTATTTTAAAGCTTTGTGGTTGGTT